>BSBK01000286.1:0-182500 GCA_027943335.1 Chamaecyparis obtusa | reverse complement strand
TCTCCAACCCATATACCTGACTTTGTAGATGTAGAGTGATATGTGGGTGCAGAGCACTCTGCACTATGATGTGCCTGACTAGTAAATGGTGTGTCTTATGTCAGTAGAACTACAGGACCCTATGCAAGTCCAATGAAATCCCTGACTGAATGTATTGGAATCCTATGCATGTCAGCAATATGAGAATAGGCCTACAAGTGATCCTCCAAAAATTAAAGGGCCATATCTAAATGACTATGATGACCCGATAGTTCTCGTATCTCTCAAGGTATAGGATGACCTACAACTCTATATGTCTCATCAATCACACCTACAGTAGTACTAGATGAAGCCTCAGAAGATGATCTGGCTCTACTTGGTCTAGTCAAAATGTATTTGCCCACTGAATCTAAAGTGATGGATGTGGCTATAGAATCAATCTATCCTATACTATCTACTACTCCCCTCTGAGAAGCAATGATGACTCTATCTATAGTAGCAGCCATCACTGGTGCCACTACCAGAGTCCTTTGCCCAACTAGCTATCTACGAGGTTGTACAATTTGATCATCCCTATGATACTGATCGCAGTTTGCAACCCTACCAAGCCCCTAACCATAATATGTTGGAAGATCTAAATAGTTGACCCTGAGTCCCAAACAAAACTCAGCGTACAACTGTTGTGCAAAATATAATGGAATCTGGTCATTATTTGGATTACGACCATGTGTTGCAAGGAACTAAGGGTAAACATACCTTTGATCTAAGGAATCACACACCATGTGACCTGATATACCCTCACAGTGGCCCTCCCCTCATGATGTGGGAAAACCTCTCATTTGATGATTTCCTTAGGGACAAGGCTCTGAACCATCACCAAGGAAACATTGCCCGAGACCTCAGCCCT
The DNA here is from genome assembly GCA_027943335.1 of Chamaecyparis obtusa. Taxonomy (NCBI): domain Eukaryota; kingdom Viridiplantae; phylum Streptophyta; class Pinopsida; order Cupressales; family Cupressaceae; genus Chamaecyparis; species Chamaecyparis obtusa. The sequence continues at coordinate 181,614 of BSBK01000286.1, read as the reverse complement.
CAACTCTCAAAAAATGGTCTGAACTACTTGAGGTGTGAAGGAGTGATACCTCAATCTGGCAGTCATAGTCTCCAAAATGGTCAATATAGTAGCACAAGTGTCTCTCTATATACCATCTACTGAAGACATATGGATAGACTCTCTAAGTCAATCCATCTCTGTGTCAGCAATATGAAAAATGGTCTACATATCAGGAGTCTGAGGTGCATCCTGAGTGGCCATCTAGATACATAACATGTGAAAGCTAAGTGTTAATAATTAAGTACTTGATTACATGTTATAACTTCATGTAAAATGGAAACAAATATCTAAATATATAAAATTATAGATCCTATTAGGTCACATAAGTGGTCTTATTAGGTCTTAAGGGTCCTATGATGTATTGATTAGTATTAATAGGTCCTATTACATCACATAAGTGGTCTTATTTAGGTCTTAAGGGTCCTAAGATGTACTAATTGGTATTAATAGGTCCTATTACGTCACATAAGTGGTCTTATTAGGTCTTAAGGGTCCTCTTATGTACTAATTGGTATTAATAGGTCAAGTAAATGGTCCTAGAGTGTCTTAAGGGGTCGTGGGTAACATAAGAGGTCATAAGGTATAGATAAGTGTCCTAGAGTGTCTTAAGGGGTCATGGGTAATATAAGAGGTCCTAAGGTATAGATAAGGGTCCTAGAGTGTCTTAAGGGGTTGTGGGTAACATAAGAGGTCCTAAGGTATAAATAAGGATCCTACAATGTCTTAAGGGTTTGTAGATAACATAAGAGGTCCTAAGGGGTCCTAAGGGATCCAGATAAGAGTCCTAGAATGTTAATGGGTCATAGGTTCAATAAGTGGTCCTAGAGTGTCTTAAGGGGTTATGGGCAACATAAGAGGTCATAAGCTAAAGATAAGGGTCCTTGAGTGTCTTAAGGCGTCATGGGTAACATAAGAGGTCATAAGCTATAGATAAGGGTCTTAGAGTGTCTTAAGGGGTCCTGGGTAGCATAAGTGGTCCTAGAGTGTCTTAAGGGGTCGTGGGTAACATAAGATGTCATAAGCTATAGATAAGGGTCCTAGAGTGTCTTAAGGTGTCGTGGGTAACATAAGATGTCCTAAGGTATAGATAAGAGTCCTAGAGTGTCTTAAGGGGTCGTGGGTAACATAAGAGGTCCTAAGGTATAAATAAGAGTCCTAGAGTGTCTTAAGGGGTCATGGGTAACATAAGAGGTCATAAGCTATAGATAAGGGTCCTAGAGTGTCTTAAGGGGTCATGGGTAACATAAGATGTCATAATCTATAGATAAGGGTCTTAGAGTGTCTTAAGGGGTTGTGGGTAACATAAGTGGTCCTAGAGTGTCTTAAGGGGTCGTGGGTAACATAAGATGTCATAAGCTATAGATAAGGGTCCTAGAGTATCTTAAGGAATCATGGGTAACATAAGAGGTCCTAAGGTATAGATAAGAATCCTAGAGTGTCTTAAAGGGTCATGGGTAACATAAGAGGTCCTAAGGTATAAATAAGAGTCCTAGAGTGTCTTAAGGGGTCGTAGGTAACATAAGAGGTCATAAGCTATAGATAAGGGTCCTAGATTGTCTTAAGGGGTTGTGGGTAACATAAGATGTCATAAGCTATAGATAAGGGTCTTAGAGTGTCTTAAGGGGTCGTGGGTAACATAAGTGGTCCTAGAGTGTCTTAAGGGGTCGTGGGTAACATAAGATGTCATAAGCTATAGATAAGGGTCCTAAAGTGTCTTAAGGGGTCGTGGGTAACATAAGAGGTCCTATAGTATAGATAAGAGTCCCAGAGTGTCTTAAGGGGTCGTGGGTAACATAAGAGGTCATAAGCTATAGATAAGGGTCCTAGAGTGTCTTAAAGGGTTGTGGGTAACATAAGTGGTCCTAGAGTCTCTTAAGGGGTCATGGGTAACATACGATGTCATAAGCTATAGATAAGGGTCCTAGAGTGTCTTAAGTGGTTGTGGGTAACATAAGAGGTCCTAAGGTATAGATAAGAGTCCTAGATTGTCTTAAGGGGTCATGGATAACATAAAAGGTCCTAAGGGGTCCTAGGTTACATTAGTGGATCCTTGTATGTATTAATTGAGTCTAAGATACATACATGTGTCATAGGACAACCTAAGATATGTTAATGGGTCTTCAGGATCCGACTGGGTCATATATGTCTTAAATGTCGTAAGGGATGTATAATGGTCCAATAATATTAATGGGTTGTAGATGTGATAAGTGGTCTAAGTGGTCCTAGGACATCCTAAGATTCTTTAATGGATCTTGGGGGTCCTAAGGTTTCATATTTATTTTAAGATTTCATAAGGGATCCAAATAAGAGTCCTAGAATGTTAATGAGTCATAGGTGCAATAAGTGGTCCTCGAGTGTCTCAAGGGGTCGTGGGTAAAATAAGAGATCCTAAGGGATCCTAGGTTACATTATTGGATCCTCATATGATATTAATTGAATATAAGATACATAAATGTGTCCTAGGACAACCTAAGATATGTTAATGGGTCTTGATGATCTAAATGGGTCATATATGTCTTAAAATGTCGTAAGGGATGTATAATGGTCCAACAATGTTAATGGGTCATAGATGTGATAAGTAGTCTAAGGGATCTTAGCTAACATAAGATGTCATAAGCTATAGATAAGGGTCCTAGAGTGTCTTAAGGGGTCGTGGGTAACATAAGAGGTCCTAAGGTATAGATAAGAGTCCTAGAGTGTCTTAAGGGGTCGTGGGTAACATAAAAGGTCCTAAGGGGTCCTAGGTTACATTAGTGGATCCTCATATGTATTAATTGAATCTAAGATACATAAAGGTGTCATAGGACAACCTAAGATGTGTTAATGGGTCTTCAGGATCTGAATGGGTCATATATGTCTTAAAATGTTGTAAGGGATGTATAATGGTCCAATAATATTAATGGGTCATAGATGTGATAAGTGGTCTAAATGGTCCTAGGACATCCTAAGATTCTTTAATGGGTCTTGGGGGTCCTAAGGTTTCATATTTGTTTTAAGATTTCATAAGGGATCCAGATAAGAGTCCTATAATGTTAATGAATCGTAGGTGCAATAAGTGGTCCTAGAGTGTCTTAAGGGGTCGTGGGTAACATAAGAGGTCCTAAGGTATAGATAAGGGTCCTAAAGTGTCTTAAGGGGTCATAGGGAACATAAGAGGTCCTAAGGGATCTAGATAAGAGTCATAGAATGTTAATGGGTTGTAGGTGTAATAAGTGGTCCTAGAGTATTTTAAGGGGTCATGGGTAACAATGGGTCCTAGATGTGCCTTAAGATAATGCAATGGATGGATAAGGGTCAGGTAGAGTGTCTTAAGGGGTCGGGGGTAACATAAGAGGTCCTAAGGGGTCCTAGGTTACATTAGTAGATTGTCATATGATATTAATTGAATTTAAGATACAAAAATGTGTCCTAGGACAACCTAAGATATGTTAATGGGTCTTGATGATCTGAATGGGTCATATATATCTTAAAATGTTGTAAGGGGTGTATAATGGGTCATAGATGTGATAAGTGGTCTAAGGGATCTTAGGTTACATTAATTGATACTAGCATGTCTTAAGGGTTCTTGTGGGCAATGATGGGTTTGCATATGTATTAACAAAAGCTAAGATAGATGAATGTGTCCTAGGACATTTTAAGATATAATAATGGGTCGTATGGGTCCTAAGGGGTCCTATGTGTCTTGAGATGTCATAAGAGATACATAATGGTCCTAGAATGTCTTAAGGGGTTGTAGGCCTCATAATAGGTCCTAAGAGATCATAGGTTACATTAATTCATCCTAGAATATGTCTTAAGGAGCTTTGAGGGAAATAATGAGTCCTTGTATGTATTAATGTAACCTAACATGTACATCAATGGGTCATAGGACATCCTAATATGTATTATAAGATCTTGAGATTCCTAAGGGATCCTAAGTCTCTTAATATGCTGTAAGAGAGGAATAAAGGTCCTAGAAACTTACTATACTACAATTTTTTAACATTTTCTAATTGTTTATGTCTGAATGTTGACCTCTAATTCAGCCATAGACACAACATAGTCATTTCTCAATCATTGTATACAAAAATGAACATGAATTGTCTAATTTGCACACTCAATCGAATCGACCTGTTGCCTCCTATTTAGATGGGTGTTTGAATTACTCTCAGGATGAGAGCCAACAACCATAGACTAATTCTAAAATGGAGGATTTAAAAAAAATGCTATGAAGATGATTGAATTGAAATTAATCTAAAATGAAGATGCAATTGTAATCTAAGAATGAAAGTACAGATTTAATCTAAGAAGCTTGAAAATGAATATGAGAATTAAGCTACTAACTAAATAAGAAAACTATATTAAGATGAGAATGCAATTAAATGCTACTAACATGAAATTATACTAATATGAAATGAAAAGCTTGAAAGCATGAGAGAATCGAGACAAAAATTCACTATAGTTTTGGTACTCTAAAATTGCCTCTTCAAAATGAAGAAAAGAAGGTTCATAATATAAAAGAGCCCGGGAGAAGGATGAAGAGTTTCTTGGAAAGAAACGACTGACTCTTCATCTCCATGGAGGAAGGTGAGACAAATTGAAGGAATTATTTAATTAAGAAAATGAATTATAGCCACATGGGTGGCTTTTCACATTATTTTGAATAATTAAATTCAAGTGGGGATAATCCATTCAAATAACCAAATAAGATTTAATTCCGTTGATGTGTGCTAGCTAAAGGGGGTGGAATTAATTTAATTTAAAAGAACTAGGACTTTAGAATTAAATTAATTAATCATAGGGATTTTTAGCCAATAAATGTCAAATATTTAGGAATTAAATATAGTGTATAATTAATGCAAATTTAGGGTTTTTTGTATTTGACACCAAGTCAAATAAAGTCAAGTAGGAGATAGAATTGCCTAGTACAATAGGACTTTGATGATGTAGAAATTGAAGAAATGCACCAAAATTGATTAGAATTGTAAGGTGCCAATTTTGGGGTATTACATTTTTCCCCTCTTTGAATTAATATGCAAGTAGTGCGTTGATTCAAATAATAGTCTGATGTGATAGATGATGAAATTTTAGGATTATCTCTAGAATGGAGCTTAACCCTCAGAAGTCAAGGTTAGATTGCCAAGACACCGACCAGATTGAGTTGCAGAACCAACTTTAGAATGAAGCATGATTCTCTAAAGTCTAAGTTAGATTGCAAAGACAACGCTCAGATTACCACTTGAGAGAAGACTAGAATCCAGGTTAGATTTCCCCAATACCTGTTGATAGATGATAACTGATGCAAATTTAGGACTATCTCTAGAATGAAGCTTAGTCCTTTGAGACCCAGGTTAGATTGCCCAGATAATGGTCGAAAAGAGCTTTCAAGAGCCATCTCCAGAACAAAGCTTGACTTTGAGGAATTAGGGTTAGATTGCCCCAATACCTAATGAGATTTTGAGAACCATCTCTAGAACAAAGATTGATCTTCGAGGATTTGAGTTAGATTGCTTAGATACCTAAAAGATAGATGACAAGATGACAAGATGCGAGGCCGAAAGATGCCCCCAGTGATGAGGACTTTTGATTTAGATCAGACTGATTCAAGAATTGATTCGACAAGATTCAATGATGAAATCATCCTACCCCCTCAGGAGCAAAATCAAAAGATGACACGTCAGAAAGATGATTGACAGCAAAAGGTTGCTGATAGAGATAAAATCAGAGATCCAGAGGAACTCGAAATAGATTACAGAAGAATTGAGAAGCTGTAGAAGCAATTTAGAACAATTTAGAGGTCCTATTGACCAAGTTTGACCATGATAGACCATGGTTGACTAGATTTGACTAGAGTTGATTATTGATGAAAACATTGAAGATCTTGAGAAAATGATGATGAGACAAGATTCCAGCAAGAAAATGCCACCAGAAGGTTGATTGCACAAGTGTCCGATCCTGATGGTCCTAGAAATTTAAAATGTGATTTTGAGTTATCTAGAGATGTCAGATTTTGATTTCGATCCTAAAAATGGATTTAGAATGGTCAATTTAGCCAAGAGTGAAGTTTTCGTACAAAACTGAGCACTTTTGAAAATTAGGTCAAAAGCTATATAAGGCCTGGAGGGGTCATTTTCAATTCATTATTCGCTTTGTCTTCTAGTGAATTTGAGAGCTCTGAGAGAGATGGAGAATGTGCCAGTGCATTCTCATCATTTTGAGCACTCCCGATGACACAAGTGGCCACTAGAGTATGATGCACTTGTAAGTAGTCGAACAACCATCTTGCATTTCAAAATTTTAACACTTTTTAGGTCATTGAGGCTAGATTTTAGGCATGTTTTAGGCTTAGCTCATCCTTCATGTGAGAGAACAATTTCCTCACATAGGTTAGGGCTTTCTCGCACGGGACATCTCTACAAGCTCACGTGAGATGCATAGTAACATCGCGTGAGACTTCATCACCAGTGATGAACTCTCACGCGAATAGAGATTCTATCTTGTGCGAATAGAGATTCTATCTTGCGCAAATAGAGATTCTGTCTCATGCAAATAGAGATTCAGTCTTGCGCGATAGAGAAATTTCACTTAGGGGGAGAGTTTCCTCGCATAGGAATTTGTTGCATCCTTGTAGAGTCTTCGTCTAATTTTTCATAGAATTAGCCAATTAGAGCATCCAAGAGTTGTGTTTAGGATAGATGCAGAGCTTCACTTGTTGTTGCTTTGAAAAGCCATCATACTGATTGAATGTCATCACTTTCTTTGCAGTTTGACTTCCTAGATATTGCATTCTGGTCTCACCACCTAGTTATTGGTGAGTTAGTGTAGAGGTTGAGTGATGCTGAGGGTGCCCACATCGATGGGCTAGGATTATCTTATCTGTGTGATATACCCGACATTTGGGTAAATCATGAGCTATTAGGTGCATTGGTTGAGTGTTCCCACTTGGAGACAAACACCTTCCACTTGCTGATGTAAGAGATGACAGTCACTCTCGAGGACATCTATAGGATTCAGAGGATACCATTCCACAGGGCCCACATGGAGTATGAGATTCAGCCAAGAGCGGGCACACTGGCACTGAGGGCCATCTTTCAGGATGAGTTGGTGATGGGGAGAGCTATCTTGTGGGAGGACTTGATCAACAAGTATGGAGCTGCTCACAGATTAGCAGCGGTCTTAGACATATTTTTGAGTTGTTACCTAGTACCAAATTGATGACAACATGGATTGGAGTGCGGCTGGGGGGCCATGCTAGAGCAGATGCTAGATAGGCCAGCTATGAGATTTCGATGGGGCAAGTGTATGCTCGCACATATGTATGATGAGATGCATGAGATCGTGAATCGGAGTGCACCAACCATGGCCACAAGAGTGTTCATTTTGCAAATATGGGCCTGGGAGCACCTCCCCATATGTAGGTTAGTCTTCCATGATACTCAACAGCCCTTGGAGCCGTATATTTATAGGTGTGCAAGCCCCATGACTCAGCCAGCACTAGGTAAGACAAAGTAGTGGTGCAGGTAGCTGGATGACATGGTTGCAGTGATATGGAGACCATGGGTAGCAATGGAGCCATGGGATGATGTTCGACATGAGCTTCCACACATGTTCTTCTCATGTCCTTTGATTGGGTGCACCATTAGTATCATTGAGCACTTCCTGCTCACACGGGTCCTAGGATAGTTTGGGAGACCACATGACATCTCCTAGGAGTACTGCACCTATGCCCATTTCATCGATGAGATGAAGAAGGGCTGGTAGCCTAGACTAGACTAGGGCAGGAGCATGATTGATGCACAAATACCATCTTGGTGGGATTACTTAGTAGGGGTGACACTTGCATATAGGGATCACATTTTGGCCCACCATATCCTAGATTTATAGATCCTATTGGCATGGGCTAGTAGGCACAAAAGGTAGTACTACTTTCACAACAACAATAGGTACTAGTAGTAGTAGGTACCAGCACAACAACAACAATAGAGGGTATTGAGACTGAGGACTAGGAAGATTCCCATTCCTCCCAAGAAGATGGGGTCAGATGCAGGTGTTGGTGGCAGTGGGACCCAAGATAGGTCCACTAAACAGAGGATAGGGGATACTTCTCAGAAGATGCCTCCTGACAAGGGGGCACAAGGAAATGACATAGACATGCAGGATTAGACAACACAAGATTCACCTGTGAGAGGGCAGGTTACATAGTTATAGGAGGCTCTCTGAAAGAGCTGAGAGCAGATCAGGTAGGTGGAGAGGGAGAGAGATGACTTCCACACACATGTCATCATCTAGGAGACCCAGGTATTAGAGTGAGATCAAGAGATTAGAAGGTTGTAGGAGGCACTGGCTAGGGCACAACTAGAGGCTAGATATGAGGCTGCATAGTCAGCCTATTATTATGCAGTATATGTGGGTGTAGTGCCGGATTTAGCAGAGCAAGTTCTACCATTTTTAGTGTATGTTGGGGCATGATCCATTCCATAGGGACCACCTCCTCAGGCACCACCATAGGGACTACCTCCTCAAGGACCACCTCCTCCACCTCCTCCAGGTGGTGGTGGGAAAAGTTAGATACATGATTTGATACATACATTGTAGCCTCATTTTTGATAGACTATGCTCGAGTGGCACCATTCTTTTGATTGTACTGACATTGATCAGTCAATATATATATGAGCTTGTCTTTTGATATAATCGTACTTTGTGTGTATATTACTTTTTGATATTTATGAGATGTTTCCTACATGATTAAATGTATGGGTTAGATATGAGATGCACATGATGTTTTATATATATAAAATGCAGATGTTTTATTGATATATGAGTATGTAATGTGAAATACAATGATAGATGGTAGATGAATAAATGTGATGTATGATTTGATTTATGCTTATAATGGATGCACATGTAAATGAATATGTAGAATGTATGCATATGAGTTTATGGATGCAAATGGAAATGCAATGAATATGGTACTAATCATCTTATGTAGGATTTTGCAATATATGACAGGTACTAACCAAAAGAATGTTTCAAAGATTGAGAATGAGGACCGGACACTTGGGCAGCCAAGATGAACTCAGGACAAAACATGAGAACCCTTGATGAATGAATCTAGAAGAAGACAATGAAGAGAGCACCAAAACACTGCCTCAATGCAAGCCTAGAATGAAAATGCAAGCCTAAGCTAGATGCAAACCCTAGGACTTGGTTGTTGAACCCATTAGGTTATCATCATAGATTTTTTAGCAACTGATGCTCGTAGGATGCCATACAACCCTCACTGACATTGCAATCATGAGAATAAAAATATGACATTAGTCTTAGATTTGTTGGAATGAGGTGTAAGCATTAAGGCACAAGAAGCTAGAATGACTTGAACACCTATTCCTTTTGATTTAACAAGTTAACATAAGCATTAAAGCATAGTTTCTAGAATGACCTAAATGTTGCTTTCATACAAACACACTAGACATGCAGGAGTTGCTTCCTTTTGGTAAAGAATGCTCGCAGTGACCCTTATGTTCACTTAGTAGGACGAGTGTTTGCAATTTCACTTATAGAAAAAAGAAGTCACTTGAAACAAACAAGAAGAAGAACCAACCTCACCAGAGTTTCCATAGAAAAGGAGTCAAGGTACACAATTCCATCCAATACATGATGAAGGATCTCATAGTGGACACCCCTCTTATATGAATTCTTTGGATCATTGGAACTAAACCAACAAACAAAAAGAAAAGAAAAGATCATGCCCCCAGTCTTCATGTCTCTCATTCAAGATAGACATCTTAGATTCACTCGAGGGGAAATGATAAAGCAACAAAACAAGCACTCGAAAGAAAAGCTCAACATGCTTTAGAGAGTTACAAATCTAGTTTTTAGTTTTTAGTTTAAGCGGATTGATGTCAAATCAGAAGTATACAACATTCAAAGTCTCAATAGGACAATGACAGTAGGAAGACACGGTGAGGACCATTGGTGACTATTGCAAGAGATGAAGTCTCAAGGAGATATCAGAGTGCTAACCAAGTATCAAGAGGCAAACGCAATGAGAACCACTGGTGACCGATACAAGGAAGATTCTCAAAAGAGAAAATTGAGAGTGAATGAAACATTGACAGGCAGACATAGTGAGAACCACTAGTGACTAATGTACAAGAGATCCCGAAAGAGAGGGATTCAAATGAGAGCTAGGTATCAGTAGGTAGGCATTAATGCAGAGAAACACAACAAAAGCTTCAATGGGCAGCCACTACCATATCAACAAAATAACACTCAATGAGTGTAGTTTCTTCAAATAGGAACCACACTTGGTTTATCTTAGAAAGATGTCTGTAATCTCTGAGAGAGTCCTAATCCTCTCAACTAACCAAGTTCTATTATCCTTTAGATCTTGAGTTCAACAGTTCACCCAAATAAGGAATATGGATCTTTGTTGATCCTGACTCACTCAAAGGATCAAATTTTGTTGGACACACTCTAGAAATGTCTACTCAACTAATGTTCACTAGTTTCTACTCCACAACCAAGCTTGTGGAACCAGACCATAGTTTCCAATGATACCAAGTTTCTATTTACACCCTGAACTATCACCAAAAGTTGGAACCAGAATAGTCAATAATAAGTTTCTTTGATCTATTCTTTCCCCATCCAAACTCCCTCAGCTTATTCCAATGTACACTCCTGCACCTCCAACCCAACACCAAACACTCTGAACTAAGTGGCCAATTTAGAATGGGGCTCGATGTCAGTGGTCGAGAAAGTGGGTTCGTGTAATCAGAATAAGACTTGGACGTTTCTTTTAAATACTACAAGATTAACTTTTATTCACTATCCCGATTCCATTAAATTGTCAAGGTGTTGCTACAAGTTTCCCTCTCTTATTGGCTAAATCCATGATCGACAATTAGCCTAGGGCAAGAGTTCATCACGCACGGATGTGCAGTCACTGGTTAGAAGTTTTAAGGAAATAATACTTAATAGAACCTTACATTTCCCATGTGCTTCCTTAAAACTATTAGCAGAAATGTAAGTTACACACCATTTTGGGGGACCAATCATGCACTCTAGAATTTAGGGTAGTGCCCATGAAAGACTCGATCGATAGAAATCCCCAAATTAGTTGGTTAATTCCACAACTACACAAGTTAGTAGAAATTTGCACAGGGGCTCTTTAATGAGTTCAACTATTTACAGTTGTTGCCCAGTCCAACTTCACATTCATCCAATAGTGAGGTTAAGAGTATCGTGTCAATGATGCAAAATAACAAACACAGGAAATACCGTAAACTCCAAGGTTATTTGAAAAAGCTTCTATGCAATCCGTGCCCTACAATGCAATACAAATAGAATCAAAATGAAGTTTCTATATTCCTATAACTTAATCAAATCATATCGTGATACTTCAAACTTCCCAATTTTATTAATGATCTCATTCACACATATAGTGCTCTATTTTGATTTTCCATCCCACACCTAAAATAGAAGTGGTACATCAGTTGTAACCACCAAATGGTCGGTTATGACTGATAAAACCAATTTCATTCTACTGAGCAACTATCAAAATGTTGCTAAAGAACATTAACACTAATTAAAAGTTGTATTTGACAACTTTCTACTTGTGCTGATTACAAGATTAACTATCTCCTACATGGTTGGAACAATGCATGATAGAGATCAACACAAGACTAAACTTAGACTTTTAAATCTTACAGACTTAAACAAAACACTGAACAAACAAGATAGAGGTCTTTTCGAGAACTAAGGATACTCAGGGTTTATAATCATACCAAGAGATCCTTGTCCCCACATCTGACCAGTAAATCAGAAATGGATGGTTTTGAAAAAATCCTTATTACAACACTAAAACAAAACAAAGTTTGAAACATCAAACAACAAAATATCCCACAGTGAGGAGGTGCCCTACACCATGCTACCCAGGAGAAAGAAGAACTCAAGTCCTCTTGAGGTGATCATTTGGAATATTGAAACTTGCCTTGTACAACTCTGATTGTGTTATCTAGGTGGCATCTTTGATAGGCTTTCCCTTCCATTGAACCAAGTATTCATAGTAGGTACCTCTCCTGGTCTACTTGGCTATCCTCTTTTCTAGAATGCATTCAATCTCTAATGGAAGTGCTACTAGACTAGGTTCAACCTGTGGAGGGTTAGTAGTTCTTGCATCCAAAACATCATCTAAAGAACCTTTGAAAGGATATAAATCAAATACATTAAAGATAGGAGAGAGACCAATCTATGGTGGCAGATCCAATTTGTAAGCATTAGGATCACATTTCTTGAGTATCCTGCATAGGCCAACTTTTTTCATCATTATTTTGGTATATTTCTCTTTTGGCATCCTCTCCTTTCGTAAATGTGCCATTACCAGATCCCCAACCTAGAATTGCAGATCCCTCCTTTTCTTATCAACATGTGCTTTATATTTTTCTATTGTAAACTTGAGTCTAGCCTTCACTTGATCATGTATATCCTTCATGACTGTCACAAAGTCATCTGCCAGGGCACTAGGCTTCTCCATATCGCCAATGTCTCAGAGTTCCAACAAACCTCTAGGATGGCATCCATAAATGACTTCAAAGGATGTTTTCCCTATACTCCTATTGACTGAATCATTGAAGGCAAATTCTACTTGAGCCAAGATGGTATCCCAACTAGTACTATGTTCTTGAGTTAAGCATCTAAGAAGGTTTCCCAAGGACCTATTTGTCACTTCGGTTTGACCATCAGATCGAGGATGGTATGCAGAGGAAAGACACACATATGAACCTAGTTTCTTCCATAGAGTTCACCAAAAATGGCCAAGAAACTTAGGATCCCAATCAGAAATTATGGACCTTGGCAGACCATGCAACCTAAAAACCTCTTTGAAGAATAGGCCTACTATATGTGATGCATCATGGGTGGTTTTACATGGTATGAAGTGTGCCATTTTTGAAAACCGGTCAACAACCACAAAGATGCTGTCAAAACCAGATTGTGTTCTAGGAAGGCCAAGGACAAAATCCATACTAATGGAATCCCAGGGCTTAGATGGAATAGGTAGTGGGGTATAAAGACCAGCATTTGAAGTATGACCTTTAGCCATCTGACAAACTAAGCATGATTCTACAAACCTTCTAACTTCTATCTGCAACTTTGGCCAAAAATAAAATCTCCTTACTGATTCTAGCATCTTGTCTAAGCCAAAGTGTCCTGCCAAACTCCCACAATGTTTTTCCTTGATAATATTTTCCCTCACTGAACTTTTAGGCAAACAAAGTAAACCACCTTTAAACAAATATCCATCTTGAATCAAATATTCATAAAATTTAGTATGATACATGTCCGACATTTCCATGCAAACCTGATAGATGTCTTTGAAATCTTCACCAGATGCATATAATCCTTTGATGCTTGAGATCCTTGCATTCTCCAAAGTGATGGACTGAATAGTCAAATTCCTCCTACTCAGGGTGTCTGCAACCTTATTTGAAACTCCTTTCTTATGTTTGATACTAAAATTATAGGATTGCAAAAATTTCATCCACTTCACATGCCTATGGTGAAGTTTTTCTTGCTTGTTAAGGAAACTCAAAGCACGATTATCCGTATAAACAATAAATTCTTGTGGAAGTAGGTAATGTCTCCATTTTCTAAGGGATTGGACCATAGCATAGAGCTCTAAGTCATAGGTAGAATATTTCTATTTGGCTTCATTCAATTTTTCACTAAAGAATGCTATAGGTCTCCCTTCTTGACTGAGGACTCCCCCAATGGCCTTGTTGCTAGCATTGCATTCTACCACAAATACCTTGTGAAAATCAGGGAGGTTTAGGACTGGTTGTGCTGCTATTTTCTTTTTCAAAAGTTCAAAAGACTCATTGGCTTCTTTGGTCTAGGCAAAAACACACTTCCTACCCCCTTTGATGGTGTTAATCATAGGTGCACAAATACCACTAAAGTTCCTAATGAAATTTCTATAAAAACTACACAGCCCATGAAATCTTTTTACCTCTGTTGCTGAAGTGGGAGTGGGCCAATTGATGATAGCATCAACCTTAGAAGGATCCATTTTCAACCTACCTTTAGAGATCACAAACCCCAAGAAAATTATTTCATCTTGCAAGAAAGAACATTTGCCAATGTTTAACTTCAAACCCTCTTCATGAAGCCTTTTAAGGACCATATCAATATGATGAAGATGTTCTGCCCTATCATTGCTGAAAATCAATATATCATCCAAATAGACAACTACAAACTTGTGAAGAAAAGGTTTTAGAACTTCATTCATCAGTCACATAAAGGTACTTGGGGCATTGGACAACCTAAAAGACATGACAACCCACTCAAACAACCCTTCATTTGTTTTGAAAGTTGTCTTCCACTCATCTCCCTCTTTGATCCTAATTTGATGATATCCACTTTTGAGGTCAACCTTGGAAAAGTATTGGACTCCACCTAAATAGTCCATCAAATCCTCCATTCTAGGTATTGGGAATCTGTATCGTATGGTTATTTTGTTGATTGCCTATGAGTCGGTACACAACCTCCAAGTCCCTTCCTTCTTAGGTGCAAGGACTGCTAGGACTGCACAAGGGCTTATGCCCTTTCTTATAAAACCTTTGTCAAGTAACTCTTGTATTTTCCTAGCCATTTCCTTATTTTGTTTGGGAGTGAGTTTGTAGGCAGCTTTGTTTGGCAAGATTGAACCGGGTACAAGGTCTATGCAATGGCTTATTTCTCTAATTGGTGGTATAGTATCCTTCTCACTGTCTGCAATGATATCCTCATATTGGTTTAGTAGGTCTGCTACTTCTTTAGGACCAACACTCTTCAAGGTTTCCTTAGGTTCTACTTTCTTTCTAGTTCTTGTTTCCTTATGCTTGACCACTAAGGAAAAATAGGGTGCCTTGTCTTCCTTAAGACCTTTGAGAAATTCTTTCTCCCCAACCATTAAAATAGTGTTATGTACACCTCTATCCTTGCTGTCTTCTAACAGTGGTGTCATGGTATAAGTGTCCCCACCCTTGGTTAAGGTGTAGAAATTTTCTTCCCCATCATGTTGAGCCTTGGTGTCAAATTGCTAAGATCTCCCTAAAAGGAGATGACAAGCATCCATGGTTACAATATCACAAATAACCTTGTCTCTATATTCCCTAATCTGAAAATCTACCCAGCATTGTTCACTAATTATAGTCTATTGTTCTTTGCTTAACCAGGAGACTTTATAAGGCCTAGGGTGTGGTATTCATTTTAAGCCAAGTTTATCCACCATTTCAACTGATGCTAAATTCTCAAGAGAACCAGAATCTACTATTACTTTACATACCTTCCCTCTTACCTTGCAGGCGGTTTTGAAAATAGCTTTCCTTTGGGGATGCTCTTGATTAGGTGGCATTAAGAGTGATTAGTTGAACATCAAGCACACTCCAACTTCTGGTCCAGCTTGCTTGGAAGAAGAAGCCATGGTGTGGTATGAAGAGGTACTTTGACAATCCTCATCTTGGGCTAGTTGCGCTCTTCTATCCCCTTGATGTTGGCTTTCTTTCTCAGGGCATCTGAAAGACTAATGTCCCACTTGATTATAGGTAAATCATCTTCCTCTGAAGGCACTTGTTCCTCTTCCACCGGATCTCCCTCCTCCACATGGTCTTCTTCCTCTAGAAGAACCTCTGTGACCTGCTTTAGACTCATTCCTCTATTTCTATTTTCTCCTTGATGATTAGGAGAAGGGCCTCTACTTATGAACCTGCCCCTTCCTCTTTGGTTATTTCCTCTTCCTCTATTATGCTACTCACCTCTCCTCTTGTGTTCATCTTCAATTTTGAGGGCCAAGTTATAGCATTGATGTATTGACCCCAAGGTGATTAGGGTCAATTCATCTTGAATACTATACTTCAAACCGTTCACGTATCTTGCTAACTTCTGCTTATTAGTTTCATAAACTTTGGCCCTAAGGGTCAGGTTGTGAAACTCTTGGGTGTAAGTACTTACATCCATATCCCTCTATTTGAGGTTCTACAATCTCTGATGGATCATCACTTTGTAGTCTTCAAGAAAAAACTACTTCCTAATTTCTGTCCTCATTCTCTTCCATGTAGAAATCTGTTCCTTGCCTTCATCCGCCCTTTCTCCTTGCAAGAAGTTCCACCAACTCAAGGTAGGGCATTTGAGTTTTTCTTTAGCAATCCTGATCCTTTGATTAGTAGGGATTGCTTCACATTTGAAATAACTATCCAATGCTTCCAACCAGTCTATGCATTCATCCGGATCTAGTTTCTCTTGGAAGATAGGGAGCTCTGCTTCACCTTTCTTCCCAACCCTTTCAAGTGCTGCTAGGAGGGGTCTCTGATTTGTAGGAATGTCACCTTTATCTGGTGCTTCTTCTTCTTCCTCTTTAGACTCTTCATTATCCCCTCTCTTAGCTTTGGTTTTAAGTTTGTCTATCTCCCTCTTCATGGCTCTATTTTCCTATCTAACAGCTCTACTCTCTGCCATCTGTTCTTGTACCAATTTTGCCAATTCAATATTGGTGATCTGCAAAGGGATCTCTCTCTCTAGGTCTTCTCCTCCATCAGACATGTCATCTTCTCTTCTAAATTAGGGCCTTAGTGGCTCTAATACCACTTAATGCAGAGAAACACAACAAAAGCTTCAATGGGCAGCCACTACCGTATCAGCAAAAGAACACTCAATGAGTGTAGTTTCTTCAAACAGGAACCACACTTGGTTTATCTTAGAAAGATGTTTGTAATCTTTGAGAGAGTCTTAATCCTCTCAATTAACCAATTTTTTCTATCCTTTAGATCTCAAGTTCAACAGTTCACCCAAATAAGGAATATGGGTTTTTGTTGATCTTGACTCACTCCAAGGATCAGATTTTGCTAGACACACTCTGGAAATGTCTACTCAACTAATGTTCACTAGTTTCTACTCTACAGCCAAGCTTGTGGAACCAAACCATAGTTTCCAATGATATCAAGTTGTTGTTTACACCCCGAACTGTCACCAAAAGTTAGAACCGGAATAGTCAATAATAAGTTTCTTTGATCTATCCTTTCCCTGTCCAAACTCCCTCAGCTTATTCCAATGTACACTCTCGCACCTCCAACCCAACACCAGACTCTCTGAACTAAGTGGCCAATTTAGAATGGGGCTCGATGTCAGTAGTTGAGAAAGTGGGTTTGTGTAATCAGAATAAGACTTGGATGTTTCTTTTAAATACTACAGGATTGACTTTTATTCACTGTCCCGATTCCATTAAACTGTCGAGGCGCTGCTACAAGTTTCCCTCTCTTACTGGCTAAATTTTTGATCGACAATTAGCCTAGGGCAATAGTTCATCACGCACGGATGTGAAATCATTGGTTAGAAGTTTTAAGGACATAATACTTAACAAAACCTTACATTTCCCATGTGCTTCCTTAAAACTATTGGTGGAAATGTAGGTTACACACCATTTTGGGGGACCAATCATGTACTCTAGAATTTAGGGTAGTGCCCGCGAAAGACTCAATTGATAGAAATCCCCAAATCAGTTGGTTAAGTCCGCAACTACACAAGTTAGTAGAAATTTGCACAGGGGCTCTTTAACAAGTTCAACTATTTACAGTTGTTGCCCAGTCCAACTTCGCATTCATCCAATAGTGAGGTTAAGGGTATTGTGTCAATGATGCAGAATAACAAACACAAGAAATACCGTAAACTCCAAGGTCATTTGAAAAAGCTTCTATGCAATCGGTGCCCTACAATGCAATACAAATAGAATCAACATGAAGTTTATGTATTCTTGTAACTTAATCAAATCATACCATGATACTTCAAACTTCCCAAATTTATTAATGATCTCATCTACGCATACAGTGCTCTATTTTGATTTTCCATCATGTGCCTAAAATAGAAGTGGTACATTAGTTGTAACCACCAAATGGTCAGTTATGACTGATAAAACCAATTTCATTCTACCGAGCAACTATCAAAATGTTGCTAAAGAACATTGACACTAATTAAAAGTTGTATTTGACAACTTTATACTTGTGTTGATTACAAGATTAACTATCTCCTACATGGTTGGAACAACGCATGATAGAGATCAACACAAGACTAAACTTAGACTTTTAAATCGTACAGACTTAAACAAAACACCAAACAAACAAGATAGAGGTCTTTTTGAGAACTAAGGATACTCAGGGCTTATAATCGTACTAAAGCAGGAAAGTGAGAAAGAAAACTAAAGCAGGAAAGCAAGAGCCAAGTGGTGTTGTAATAGGTATAGCATTGAGGAACAAGAGGCACCTGTTTACTAGGTTTTCACCATCTTGGCAGAGATTCTATTTTTGCTACCATGACACCTATTTGCCAGGTTTTCATCAATGGCACATTTTTTTCTTTTTCAATTTTTTTGTAATTTTCTCTTTTCTCTTTTTTTTGTATTTTTGCTTTTTCAAATTTTTTTTTTAATTTTGAAATTTTTATTTATTTTTTGTTTATTATCAAGGCACCTGTTTACTAGGTTTTCACCAGGATAATAGATACATCAAAGTGCCTGTTTACTAGGTTTTCACTAAGATGATCATTTTTTTAGGACATTTTGCAAATTTTAGGATTTTTTCATAATAGGGTATGTACATGAGCACACAGGAAATGTCTCAGTTGTAGAATGTCTTCAGGTGCAAAGCATTGATTAGCTCTTTGAGCTCTTCTCCTTCAGTAGTAGATAGTTGATAAGCACCAGACCCAAATGCTACAGTGATAACATACGGACCAAGCCGGTTTGGTTCAAACTTTCCTTTCTAGATCCGCTGCTCTTGATTCTTGGGGTTCTCTCTCAGGATGAGATCACCCACTTGGAATTCCTGTGGTCTAAATTTCTTATTATAGCTCTTAGACATCCTTTTTTGGTATGCTCTTAGATGATTGAATGCCATTTGTTGATGTTCATCCAGTAACTCTAGCTCTTATAGCCAAGATATTCTAATGTCTTCATCAGTAATGAGGTTCTTCAAAGAGACTCGCAATGTAGGAATCTTGACCTCAATAGGCAAACTAAGGCAAAGGGCATGGCCACTATTGGAGTTTGAATGCTTGTTCTATAGGCTTATAAAGCTAGATTAATCTGGAGGTGCCAATCTCTACCAGATTTGTGAACTATTCTATGTAAGATCTTGAGAATTGTCTTGTTAGAAGCTTTTGTCTATCCATTACCCTGAGGATAATAGATCAAGGACCAATGTTGAATGATTCTAGATTTAGTACATAACTCCTTTAGGTCCTTATTCTTGAACTGCCCCCCATTGTTAGTGATTATTAAGGAGGGTACACCATATCTACAGATGATGTAATTCAGGATGAACCTTGCTACAGATTTTCCATCAACTATGGTGACAGGCACTGCCTCGACCCACTTAGTAAAATAATCTATGGTGGTGATAATTAACTTGTGCCCTCTTGAGGAAGAAGGATGGATCTGACCACCAAATCAAAGGCCCATTGCTAAAATGGCCAGAAATTGATGAATGGAATGAGCTCCTTGGCAGGAGCGTGGATCAGATTTCTATGGAGTTGACATTGTTTACAAGGTTTGGCATATTGTGTAGCTTCTTTTTCCATCTCTGGCCAATAGTAACTAGCTCTAATAAGTTTACGAGCCAATGTTAGACTGCTCGAATGAGAACCATAGATGCCTTCATGCACCTCAGCTAACACACATTTGGACTCATTGGGCTCTAGACACGTAAGGAGGGTATCATCTAGACCTTGCCTATACAAATTGTTAGCTAAAATGACAAAACATGAAGCACTATGGATTAGGTGGCATTTTTTTGTTTTGGGTATAAGTGTTTGGGATAATTTGGTCCTAGAGGTAGGAGTAAATATGATGGTAGCGGGATGACTCATGTCTAATGAGTGAATAGATCATCCTAGATTCAAGATTATTATAGGCTAGGTAGCATAATGTTTCCACCAGGAACTCATGTTAGAAGTCATTTTCTGGCATTTATAATAGAGAGGCAAGAGTAGCCATGGCATTCACTTCTTTATTATCTTCTCTTGGAATCTGCTAGAAAGTGATGTGTGCAAATAATTTTTTTAGGTCGTCGACCATCCATTTATAAGGCACCTATTTTTAATCCTTGGTTTGATAGATATCATTAACTTGATTGATGACCAACTGTGAATCTCCAAAGGCCTTAATTTCATCCATGCACCATTCAACAACTATGTTCATGCCATTGTTCAAAGCTTCATACTCAGTTGTGTTGTTTGTACAAGGAAATAGCATTTTGTAAGCTTTTGGTAGAGAGTATCTTTGTGGTGTAATGAATAATATTCTGGCACCTAACCCCTGCTAGGTAAATGAGCCATCAAAGAACATAGTCCATGTTTGATGTGTAAGAAGCATTATGGACTCATCTATAAATTCAATGCTCAATGGTTGATAATATGTTATAGGTCCTTTAGCCAGTTGATCTACAATAGCTTTCCCTTTAATAGCTTTCCTCTCTACATACTCAATGTCAAACTCACTGAGAATCATGACCCATTTTTCTAATCTACCCATAAGGGTAGCTTTGCTGAGTAAGTACTTTAATGGATCAATTTTAGCAATAAGTCTTGTAGTGTGAGCCAACATATAGTGCCATAGTTTATGTGAAGCAAACACCACTACTAGATAAGTTTTTCCAATGACAAAATAGTTCATCTCATAAGAGACCAGAGTTTTACTGATATAATATATAGCTCTTTCTTTGTTATTCTGATCCTCTTGAGCTAGTAATGCACCCAGAGATGTGTCTGTAGCTGAAATGTAGAGGATGAGTGGCTTCCCATGAATAGGAGGCATCAATATTGGTGGATTAGAAAGATATTGTTTGATCTATTGGAATCCTTTCTTACATTATTTGTTCCATTCATAGGTCACACCTTTATGCAAAGTCTTGGTGAATGGTTGTGACTTATCGACCAATTGTGTAATGAAGCACTGAATAGATTATAGTCTACCTTGAAGTCCCCTTATCTGACTGATGTTCATTGGTGGAGGCATGTCCATGATAGCTTGAACTTTCTTAGGATCTACCTTGATGCCTTTAGCAGATATGATATAACCCAATAATTTTCCAGAAGTGACACCGAATGCACACTTTTTTGGGTTGAGCCTTAGACTGAATTGCTCCATTTGATCTAGTATAGGACCTAGATCTGTGAGATGTGTTTTTTGTTGCATGCTTTTAGCCAAAGTGTTGTCTACATAATATTCCATTATTTTGTGCATCATGTCATGAAAGATGGTTGTAACAGCTCTCTGATATATAGCTCCAACATTTTTTAGTCCAAAGGGCATGACATTCCAATAGAATGTTCCCCAAGCACATGTGAAGGCAGTCTTTTCTTAGTCTTCTAGTGTGATCTTTATCTGATTATAACCAAAAAAGCCATCCATTAGAGAGTACATTTGGTAGCCAACTATCATGTCCACTATCATGTCAATATTGGGTAATGGAAAATCATCTTTAGGACATTCTTTATTCAAGTCCCTCAAGTCTGTGCACACATAGATAGATTTATCATTATTTGTAACTGGAACAATATTAGAGATCCACTCTGCATAATCAATTTCTTAGATGAAACCAGCCTTGAGAAGTTTTTCTAATTCAGCTTTGACTAAAAGTGCCACATGTGGATGCATCTTTCGAAGCTTTTGTTTGACAGGCTTCATGCCTGGTGCAATAGACAGATGATGCATGATTAGATTGGGATCCAATCTAGGCATATCATAGTAAGTCCATGTGAAATTGATTTTCTTGCTCCGAAAGAAATTGGTGAACTCTTCTTTTTCCTTTGTAGATAGTGACTATGCTAGATGAATAATCTGAGGTGTAGCTTTCGTACCCAAATTCACTAGTTGGGTCAACTCAATCAGCACTAATGATCTCTCTTGAAAATGAATCGGAAGTGTATTAAGTATCTCATCCTCAAGTGCCTTAGAGAGTTTTTCACCCTTGGATACATCTTTTATTTTTACTTTTTTTGGCTCTGACATTGCCACAATGTGGTTTTCACCATCAAAGAACCTATTCCTTTTTCTTTTAATTTGGTGACTAAGATACTTGATATCAGCTTTAGTCATGTTGACACTACTTCCACTAGTAGAAAACATTACAGGTTTGATAGCATTAAGATAATAGGCCAAAGTGTAGTCATTATGGAACATAAGGACTTCACTAGATGGAGAGGGAGAGTTCTAGTTGATAAGTTCAGGATGGTGGAGTGAAAGAGTAGTGGCAGGTTCAAGTGCGTTCATAGTATAGTCATCAAAAGTGCAGATGAGAAAGTTGAGACCTAAAGAAATCACATCCAAAGGTGTGTTCAATTCCTCTCGAGACCTCATGTCAGAAGTAGAGGGTATGTCAGTGTTAGTGGATTCACACTTGATCATCTTGACACTAGACCCTTCACCTACTTCGAGAAGGTTTTCATACACATGAACAACATCTATATCTTTGTCAAAAGTGGCATCAGATAGAAAGTCAAACTCATACTCATGCGAGTCAGTGATGCTTGATATGGGAATTCCATCAAAACTAGTTGTACCATCTGACTTATTTTCATCTCTTGTAGTATTTATGGTTTGCTGAAGTTGATCTTGTTCAAACCGCTCTTGGAAAGATGGTTGTATTTATTGTTCACCCTGAAAACTAGGATTGTCAGTTTGCATTTCTTTCCATTGGTCATATGTGAGTAGATGTACTAAAGTAGTGCTATCTGAATCACTATCAATCTCTACCAGATGGATAGGTATAATAGGTTCATCTGGTTCTACAAAGAGTGCTACAAAATTTGGAGGAATAGGATAGGGAAAGATATCCTCATCAGAACTATTCTCTGATTTATCAGCTGAAGCAGTATCTTCAGGTTCTGGCTAGCATTCTAGTTCTGGTACAAATTTGTTAATCTCTAGATGAAACAAGATTCTCTTAAAGCCAAGACCTCTGGTTTCTTTGGTCCTACAACTCATGGCTTAAATTGGTTCGAGCAAGCCATTATCATTCACTCCTATAGGGCCACTTCCTTTGTAACCAAAGCACTTCATGATTTTGAAGGCTTCACTGTATGGTTCTTGTTCTAAGTCACGAGCTGGAGTGATTTGTTCAAATGTTTCTTTTCCTTTGTAAAGCCAAGCTATAATAGCTCTTTACTCATCTTCATCCTCTAGTGGTGTTGTGGCCTTGACAAAGGCACCATCATAGACTATTTGGGGAGAACAAGCAGAAGGTTTGTTGTTCTCAGAGGGTCTCCTATAGGAACGTAGAGATGGAGGTAGAGATGCTAATGATAACACAAGTTCAATTTGATACCCTCCCATGCCTGTATCCTTAAGCTTTAGAGTCTATTCCATTTCTTTGAGTATGGCATCACAGAATTCAGTAGACTCTCTATTAGTTGGGACAAAACTGTCTATAGATTGTGTGAGGGTATTGCAAGAATAGTTTGTATTGGCAGGAATTATCACTTCTCCACCATGGAATGGGAACTTGATACATTGATGATATGTAGATGGGACCACCTGCATTTCATGAATCCATGGTCTTCCCAATAGTATATTGTAGGTAAGGGGAATGTCTAGAACTTGATAGATAACATCCCTCTCAATAGGTCCAACCCGAATTGGCAGCACAAAAAAACCTTTAGATTTTCTTTCCTCTTCATCATATGCATTGATAGTGATTTTCTTGCGGGCATCTATGCAATCTTCATCATAGCCTAATTGAGTAAACAACTTAGCAGAGAAAAAATTAAGACCAACACCATTGTCAATGAGGATGCAGCATACACGCTTTGGACCTATCATGACTTCTATATGCAAAGGAGCATTGTGCGGATGGCTCAGCGAGTGGTCATCTTCTTCAAAAAAAGATAGATAGTGGGGTGAGGTCAGGTGACCCACCATGGATTGAAACCAATCTAGATCCAAATCTTTTGGGATATCTGCCTCGGTGAGGGCTTTATCAAGAAGCTCCCTATGAGTAGGTGAGATCTTCAATAGCTCAAAGATAGTGATCTGAGCGTTGGTACGTTGTAGTTGGTCTAGAATACTATAATTATCTGTGCTAGGTGTAGGGACTGATTTCAAATTCTTGTTGGTAGGGCCAACAATAGCTTTATCCGTAGGTTGCTTCAAAGTAGATGTAGAAGGGTTAGGACTCTTAATGGTTATTTTTGCATGAGAGTGAGTAAGAACATTTGCACAATCTTGAGATGATTTAGGTTCGGAAGAGCAAGACCTAGGGCCTCGTAAGACAAATAGGGTATTAGGCTTAGGAGCATCCCCACTCCCCTTGATAGTAATTACATCGCAATACTCAACCTCAACAAGCTAAACCATGTTAATGACATTGTCATTGGTAGTGTATGTGTAGTTAACCTTGGCATTGGTATTCTTAGTCTTGGAAGATTCACCTTTCTTGTGAGGAGGAAAGGGATCTTTAAATGCTTGATGATCTGAATTCTTGTTATGGCTATCCACAAAAATGTCACCATTGTCTATCAGATCTTGGATCTTATGGCGCAACTAGAGACAAGTAGAAGTTTTATGACCGTTGTTTTGGTGATAATCACAGTATGCGTTGTCGCTCCACCAATGAGGTCATGGTTGCGGATCATAGAGATGCTTTTCCAAAGGAGTGAATATCTGGTTTTGCATGAGAGTCAAGGTAATCTTTAAGAAACCTCCCCTTTAAGAAAGGTGTAAAAAAGTGGTGAAAGTTAGAAGGGAAATTTTATTTTTTTGGCGAAATTTTTTTCTTTTCAAAGAAAATAAAATAATCTCAATTGGTGAATCATTGATGCTCCCTGAAACTAGGTGGAACTATCTTGGTGAATTGTGTTTTTGTTTCATAACTACAAAAATATAAATTGGCGAATATAAAATAGTATTTATATTATAAAAAATATACATTGGCGAATATAAAATAGTATTATATTATAAAAAATATAAATTGGTGAATATAAAAGAGTATTTATATTATAAAAAATATAAATTGGCAAATAGTTCTGGTGACTAGTAATAGTGTGTGTAGTTTCGATAGGCTAAAAGGAGGGTCGATGCTGATAGTTATGAAGATACGTAATGGTCAAGTTGATGGCGTGCGTGACTTCGACGGTTATGCTAGCAGGTTGTAGTTGAAGGCCACGAAGGTACGCAAAGGATAGGTTGACAGTGTATGTGACTTCGGAAGTTATGATCGTAGGTAAGATATGGGGGTTCTGAGGACACATTGGTAGTCTACATAACTTAGCTAGGAAGTTGCAGTGACATTTTTGGTGACTGGTAACAATGTGCATAGTTTTGGTAGGCTAAAAGGAGGTTCAATGTTGACAGTTACAAAGATATGTAATGGTCAGGTTGACAGCGTGCATGACTTCAGTAGTTATGCTGGTAGGTTGTAGTTCAAGGCCACGAAGATATGCAAAGGACGGGTTGATAGTGTACATGACTTCAAAAATTATGATCATAGGTAAGATATGGGGGTTCCAAGCCCACGTTGATAGTCTGCGTAACTTAGCCGCAAAGTTGCAGTGACATTGATCACTGAAGTATAATTAATGAGACTTAATGATGACAATATTTTGATTAGATGTAAAAAAAGGTTAATTTGTACAAAATCTCAGCTATGAATCATAAACATTCATTATCTTTCTTTTTGGAGCCAAGTCACATTATGTGAAAGTTTAATGTGGCTGCCAAGTTGTCAGTTCAAAATTTAAAATCGCAGCTAGGATATGGTGGTTCCAAGGCAACGCTGAAAGTTTACGTAACTTGAGTGGTACATAAATCTAGGCCAAGATTTTGATTAGGCATTAAAAAGAATAATTTTATGAGATATGAGCTATGATTCATCAACATTTATTATTCTTCTTTTCGACTTCGAAGCCAAGTTACGCAGGACATTACAATGTCTACAATTTTTGTTTACCAATATTCATTAATTTCATCTTGATTAGGTGCAAGCCACCTGACATGAAACATTCCTTCAAAATTTATTGCGGCTAGCAAGTTGGTGATTATTTTCTTTATATACTCCTTGGTAGTGGAATTGTAGAGCATAGGAGCTTTCTAAATTTCTAAATTTGGATTACAATTTGGTGATTATTTGTATTTTCTGGGTGCTTTCACAGAATGGGTCTTCCAGTAGTTGAGGGATCATCAAATGAGAATCCAACACCTGTTATCCAACCAACTTTGGATATGGAGGAGGAGATTCAACAGGATGTCCTTAGTCATCTAATGTCTGCAGCAAGGGATCATCATCATGCTACCAGTTACGCTGGTTACCTGAGTGACATGTTCGAACTTGAAGTAGAACATGACAAGGCAGAGATGCGTGCCATTTTTTATGATCATGGCTTCGACCAGGAGGCATTCCAGGAGGAGATGAATTAGATGATCTTGTTATTTGCTAGTCTGCGCATTGACTAATATTTTTTTCTTTGTGGATCTTACCATTATGAAATTTTTTGTTACTTGTAAGTTGTAATTTGTAAATACGAAATAATCGAATGTAGTTTTCATTTTGGTTTTGAAAATGGTTGGTCCACAGCTGTTCAATGAAATTGTGAATTAGTGAATCAGTTTAAGTTAACAATATTATGTATATAATATATTGTATACCAGTTTTTGAATTAAATAGTAATACTATAGTCTATAAACTTGTAATACTGTATACAAATGAAACATTAAGAAGTCAGAAGACTCTTGAGTCTTTTTCAAATAGTGTTACTATTTTTAGTTTTACATAATAGGCATTGTCGTTATTTGCTAATACTTTAAATTTCAATAGTCAATACACTAAATTCTAATACAGTAACATGTTACATGAATCATGAAATTAAACAATAGTTTTATTATTTATAAATTGAAAAATATGTAAATTGTAATTAGTAAATCAGAATGCTAAATCAGAGTACTAAATAAATTGGAACCCACTCCAAGCTCCAAAGTTACGCTTGGTTGTTTCATAACTTCTCAATGTTTAATTTAATATGATGGTGATCTATTCCGAAGTTATGCTTGGCTGTTTTGTAACTTCTCAACGGTTAATTTATTATGATGGTGATCAGTTCCGAAGTTACGTCACACTGCTTCATAACTTCTCAACGTTTAATTTAATATGATGGTGATCTATTCTGAAGTTACGTCTACCTGTTTCATAGCTTCTCAACGTTTAAAACTTTAATTTATTATGATGGTGATCGGTTCCGAAGTTACACTTGGTTTTTTTGTAACTTCTCAATAGTTAATTTATTATGATGGTTAGGGGTTCCGAAGTTATGCCTGGCTATTTCGTAACTTCTCAATGGTTAATTTATTATCATGGTTAGGGGTTCCGAAGTAACGCATGGCTGTTCTGTAACTTCTCAATGGTTAATTTATTATGATGGTTAGGGGTTTTGAAGTTCTGCCTGGCTGTTTCATAACTTCTCAACAGTTAATTTATTGTGTTGGTTAGGGGTTCCAAAGTCCCGACTAACTTCGTGCGTAACTTTGTAAGGGGTTGAAAAGTTAGAGATGGTCTGACAAAGACTAAGTTGCATGCCACATGGAAAGTGGGAAGTACAAGTGTCATCATTCATGCTGCATGTGGCATGCCAGGCTGTGTTGTAACATGTCAAGGTTTCATTTTTCTGGTCAGTTTAACAGTCCTGAAGTTTTGAAAAGGTGTTGTGTGATTTCACAAGTCTCAAAGTTTTTGGATTTCAAATTCAAATGGCCAAGGGTCAAGGCCCTTGATTTGCAAGTAGCAATTTAGCACAGTTGAGATAGGGTATTAGGGACCTAGGGTTAGAAACTTAGATGTACCATTGACAGTGACACTTTTCTGAAAAAGGTAATTACTAATTTCATGTGTGTGTGACTGTGTTTGATGAGACATTGAGATTTTAATTTTTAATATAGTAGGTGGCCTGGTGGATGGTAGCCTGGTTTTACTTGTGAGTTGCTTGTTACTTGTTAGTTATTAAATGCAATTCACACTTCAGAGCATCCATAATTTCCAGAGTCGAAGAGCAACCAGAGAGTTTAGTACTTAAAAGAATGGAAAAAAAAGGATCTCCTGATGTTGTTGCAGTACCAAAAAAGAGTGCCATTGTGCATTCAAGAACAAAGAGGCCAAACATATACGCTGAAGAATGGATGAAACTATTTCCTAGATCCTCAAATTTGCAATCAGCTAACACTTATGAATGGAGGGACCCTTATGCATTCTACAGGGATGCTAAATGCCCAAACACAACTGGGTATGAGCTCTTCATGTTTTTCTATAACAATAGAATTAGAGGCCCTCCTGTTTCAAACCCATGGGATAGGAAATTGGGAAATTTCATAGTACTTGAGATATTTTTGGATGTAGACCTCATGAAAGTGCTAATTCAAGCATACAATCCAGTGACACAAGCTTTCCATAAGCATGAAAAGTCTATACTCTGCATGTTAGATAGAGCGTCTTTTACTCAAGCTTTCGACCATCAGGGACCTATGAGCATGGATATTGACCTAGTAGGAAAGGAGGCCCTATTTGATAGACAAAGAAATTACTACCATGGAAGGGTTATGAGGAGGCATATTCCTAGAGAAAACAAAGAGGCAGGGTTGTTACCAAAGAAGGTTGTAGATTCATTTGATATTGAGCTTTTCTTTCCCTATTTCTAGAATATCTACGGTCTACATAAAGTTATTGGACTAGATGGAGGTTCAATAGTGACTCCTGACATTTTTGTCATGGCTACAGATATTTAGGATATGTACACCAACACGGAGTTTGATTATGTGGGGCACATAATCAATGTAATGCACTCTGAGTTGATGAATGCGAAGACTGATTTGAAAAGATTCAAGTTCAATCACTACTCCATGTTGATGCTCCTGATCCTCTATTTCAATATTGGCTACATCAAGCTAGGGTTCATTGATGAGACCGAGAATGAGGGAGGAACTATTCCGGTTCAGCTGTGGACCAGGTTATGGCATAGAACTTAACCATTTCTCTAATTCCATTTCTTTTTATAGTGATTTTGTGGATCCACTAATGAACATGTTAGGTATCATGAGGGATAGATTTCCTTTACTTGTTAGAAAATTGCTTAGACCTATAGCATTTAATATTGACAATGACATCAAGCACAATTGGGGTGATATGTTTTTTTTTGAGAATTTTACTGTTATAAGAGTGTATGCTTTCCCTCAACCTCCACACATACTACCAAAATTTGTCCTAGAAAGATTGGCAATAGTAGAATTCTTGTGGCAGCATATCATGATGGATAGAGAGCACTTAGGCCCTAAAAGACATAAGGGAACCTTTCTAGCAAGGAGGTTCCAAATAGGGGATTTCTTTATAGGTAAAGATGTTGTGGACCAAATCCATGAATTCCTCAGACAATTTAGATTGCCCTCTAGTAAAGTAAGGATGTATGACCTTGAAGACTTCATTAGAGGAGCATTGAGAGAAATGAGGAATCATAATTTGGCTCTAAATTAGCCTATGGTAGAGGAGGATGTTATTAGAAATGTTTTTAGCAAAGTTACTTGTGAAGAGAGAACCTATAAATCAGAAAATATTGTAACCTTGGTAGAGGAAAAATTGAAAAAGGTAGACCCTACCTTCCCCGATTTCTTTCCTGATCTCAAATACATTAAGAAAATTGAAATGTGTATAGAGAATTACAAAGATATTATGTCTAATTGCTAGACATCCCTGAGGAGAAGGAGGAGACTGAATAAGCCTTGAAGAAGTTGAACTTGATGTGGAGTTTATGGGAGAAACAGAACAAGCTAAGCCATCCACATCTGAGTAGGGGCCATCAAAGAAACAAAAGTTGATGAATGTACCACAAAAGGCAATGCAAAAGGCACTACAAATCCTACCAGGTAATAGCCATTACTTTGCTAACTTAAGACAACATTTTTTGACATCAATGGCAAATGAGGGAGAAAAGGTCATAGATGAGTTAGAATTGGTTGCAGCTAGATTGGATGACATCCAAGCTAAAGAGTTTATAGATGATGATGAATTCATCGAGTCCATTGAGTTTAAAAGTTTTCTCTTTAGAGTTAAGTAGAATGAATTACCACTATCTTTGAAACTAGCGGAATCACAGGAAAAAACTGTTCAAATGATTGAAAAATTATAGGCCTATGATCCCAACAGTGAAACATTAAGTGTGGAGGAGGCAAGAGATCTTGTAAATAGAAGTGGCATGTTGCTGATCCCTAGATGGGACTTGGAGTCCTCATTCCTAATTGACCAAATCAAGAGGAAAGATAAAGCTGTAGCTTATGAAGCTTTTGGCCCTAATGGACTCATGAGGGGTTTTGGATTCAATATGGATACTAAGACACTAGTAGTATGGTGTGTGGCCCTAGAATCTAGTAAGCCCAAATTGGTTGACATCCAAGACACTGCACAAGGTAGCCAATTAATATGGAAGTTGTAGGACACTACAGGATCAGAGATAGAAAATCTCCTACATCATGCATCCTCCATGAATAAAGCACTGGTTGAGGACTTGGAGAACAAGCTAGCCAGGACATTTAGAGATTATGTGGCAACTAGAAAAAAGTTTGAAGAGGAACTGAAGAAGAATTATTTGCTGGATAAGACTATGAAGGAGCTAAAAGATGACATAAATACTCTAAAAAATCATTCCAGGGCATTTACAGAGGTCTATGATGTAGGGGTCCAAACTGAGCATGAGGGGGGCTTAGCTCCAAAACTTGCAACAGAAAAGATAATAATAGACGTTGATCAGCCTGAGCCTGCTGATATTGGAATTGCTGAAAAGGAGACTTTGAAGAAGGTGCTATTGTAGAGAGTAAATATTTTAAAAGGGAAGTCTCAAATCCTTCATAGTACTTTCATTTCTTTGTAGGGGACAGAATATCAATGTTCTAATGCCTTGTCTGTACTAACCCCATTATTTAATACTTGGGGCCCATACTTGCAATTCTTTGATAGGTTAGTTTTACTAATGGGGAAAAAAATGGAGTTACCTAACAAAATAATTGATGTTAAGGAAATGGTGTTATTAGTAAAGGATTTGTATGCATTTTTCACTAGCATGTTACAAAACGTTCAGGCAAGGCTTAAGGTTTTTGCTGAAGAGTCTGAAGGATATATCCTTGCTATTGTGGACAAAGAGGGACACTTGAAGGAATGCTAGGAGTGGGTTGATTCTTTCAACCAAATTATGGAATGTAGCAAGGTGGCTTCTTATTTTGTTGGTGATGCTGACATTTCAACTTTTTTTGAAGTTGTGGATGAATTGTACAAGCAGGAGATTGACATGAATAAGTTTGCTACTAAATCTCGAGCCATAATGGATGCCAACTGGAACAAATGCCTTGAAGACTTGGAGACAGTTAGAGAGGTAACTTGGCCATCAAAGAGGAACATTGTGGTGTGGGAAAACATTACAGAGATTCAAGCCTTTGTCTTGCCAAATTGACATGGATGATGGAAGTAGTTGAGACAGTTCTGGTATTAGATGAAGAGCCAATAGAGGGAGGTCAGTTAATTCGAATAGGGTATCTTATATTTGCAATTCACCTGATGTGGATACACCTTTGGTGCAAATCTAGACTGATTCTAAAGAAGCCAAGCTGCCAGCTATCACTCTAATAACTATTTCCAAATTTGTTTAATTTGCCAAATGCCAATGTTAGTTTTTATTTTCTAATCATTGATCATTGGAATTGATGTATAAATTTGAAGTAAGTTTTAGTTAATACAAATATACAAGGATATTTTGTAATTTTCTGATAGATCATAGTGTATAAACCCTAAAATGGTCACCTAGACTTTGGGCCCCATTTATTTTATTTATTTATCCTGAATCAATTTTATCAATAATCAATATTTTCAACATTATCAATTTCTTAATCAAGTCTTAATTTCAATCATATATTGGATTTTTATCCTTGGGCTAACCATTTTATCCTAAGTCTTTATTTAATTAAAAGGAATATTTCCTCCCCTTTTATTAAATAAAAAGCCCCCACTTTTCTTCTTATCCTAAGTTGCACAAATAAAGTATTATTCTTATTTTATAAAAAGGAGAAAAGCACTTTTTGTCTCATATGGACATAAAGTCAACTCTTATTTTCCTATTGGAGGATACTTGTGCACATGGATTGCTCCTCTTTCAAGCTCTACTGCTGATTAAGACTTTTGCCTCTTAATCTCATTGGTCCATTTCACCTCATTTCTTATAAAAGGAGAGATCTCTCCCTCATTTTAGGTCACTTGTTTTTATGCTAACTCTATGCTGCAGTAATTCTTGAAGACTTTGGAGCTTTTTGGAGATCATTGTTGCATTACATCTTAGAGTTCTTCATTTGCTTCATAGTTTAGTTTCCATTCTTACATAGTAGTTCATGTTTATGCTTTCATAGCTTAGATTTCACTTTCAAGCTTTAGAATAACTCATCTAGCTTAATAGGAAGGGCTATAACACATTGCTATTTCCATTTCATAGCTTAGTTTGTACTTCCATTTTCATAGCATAGCTTGCACATTTGCATTCTCATTCTTAGCTTGCATTGCATTGCATTTCCATTTGATTCTTTGGAGATATTGGCACTCTTTCCCTTGTCCTCATTTGAATCTCTCATTGTATGGTTGACTAGCAAGGTCACAAGCTCAATAGCTCTAGCTGAGAGCAAGTTCATAATCTCGCAACTCCATGCATAGAGAGCTATGGATCGATTTGTGAGGGCTCATTCTTGAGTTTCCTTGCATGTAAGGATTCATAGAAGTGCACTACTTTTGTGTGTACATTTTTGGCACCCACCATGGGGCAGAGTAGATAAACTTTGTCCTCTAGTTTCTTGCATTTTTGTCATTTTTTTTGGATTAATTTATGAAAATTCTACATTCTCTAGTTTTCTGTCTCAGAGTATCGCATGACACTTCTCAGGTATATCGCATGATATACCTTATAATACCAGTGTGACACTTCGCATCTTAGAAGAATCGCACGCACGTATTGAGGTTTATCGCCTGGTGTCATGCGAAGTATCGCCCACCTATTGTGCAGTGTATCGTCCAGACTGAGGTATATCACCCGGATACAGGAAACTATGTCGCGCGATATTGGTGAAGTCTAAGGTATATCGCCTGATACAGTAGAGAGCTAGATTTTGAGTTTTATCAGTCAAATTTGATCACATTTAGTTTGCTAGCTTACTTTGATGCATTTAAACAGGGTTAATTTACATTTCTTAGTCTAAATTGATCAGGTTTTTACATTGCTTTCACTTAGATTTTGGTTTTCCTAACCCTAGTTGTCTAACAAGTTGTGGTTATAGGAGCTTTTCTTGAAAGGAAATCACTATAAATCACATGTCAAAGAGGGCTACTAACATTTTTGCAGGGCTACCCAAAGCATAAATAAAAACAAAAAGAATTTTTTTTTTAAAGTGTTTGTGATTTATTTCCTTTCAAGTGTGGCATTTAATAATTGTATTAGGAACTTTAATACCTTGTGAAAGAGATTTTGAGGTGGTAGGAGAAGTATGCTCTTCACCTTTAGGTGAACCAGAAAATCTTGACCCATCTTAAGGTTTTGGAAGCAAGGGGGTAATTAAATTTGCTTGGTGTGTTTGAGAGAAGTTTTTGAGATAGGGGACTATGCTCTTCACCCTTGTGGTGAACCAAAAACCTTGAACCTCAAAAATCATCCACTTTTTGTTTAGTTTAGGATCCTTTAGTGGGCCTGCTCTTGAGTAATCAAGAGGAATGACCCAAGTGGGGACAAGCTAATACCGAGCTATTCCAACCCACTATAAACTCAAGGCTATCAAGGACACAAAACCTTGGTAGACATAACACTTGTCTTCGCTTGATGTGAGTAGCTCATGGGATTGTGACCATGGGGAAAACATTGAGCAAGAATGCTTAAGGTACTCTTGAGGCCACGAGGTCTGAGTCCTCTTTGAGGAGCAAGAGGGGTGTTGTGAACAAAAGCCCTTATTAAGAACCTTTAGATAGAAGCCACCTTATGTAGCCGCTTATCTTCTTAGTGCAAGGATTAATCCAAGTGGAACAACTCAGATCACCTTAAGATACTCACCATATGTGTTCCTTTGGTTGTGTCTTTGACACTTCCATGACAAAGCCAACATCTATTGTGGGTAACCACTTTGTGTGAGGCAAGGGGACACCAAGTTGTGGGCTAAGTTGGTAAGTAGTGAGCCTTGACTTTTTAGGATAGATTTGCTTGAATTGTCTTCAATTGTGTGATACTAGTGTAAACGTTCTCAATATACAAACAATCGGTAGCATTCATAGGGTGCAATTTTATTTTTGATATCACAAGTGTTTGTCTTGGCAAGGTTGCTTTTGCCCTTGTTTCAAGTGTTTTGAGACATGTTTGATCCCTCACTGTTTGCAAACTTGTCAAAATTTTGCTGATATTGTGATTGAGATCGAAAACATCAACCCTCAGACTGAAAATTTTGACCAAACAGACCCAAAAACACAAATTTTACATAGTTCTGGTCAAGAGTTAAAAAATTTTGCAACAGTATCGCCTGCTTTGAGAAGAAACATCACGCGATAGTTCACCCCTGCTGGACTATTGCCCGACCTACTTGGTGTTTATCACCTGGATATTGTGGGGTCTATCGCCTGGTGTAAGGTGAAGTATCACCCAGTTATAGGTGTATCACCCTGTTAGCTTGGAGTATATCGCCTGGGTAGTTTCTGTCGTGCTTTCAGTTTGGTCAGTTTCAATTGCTGTTAGTCAGGTTAGGTCTTTGAGTAGGTTTCTTACTCTGTCGTTAGAGACCTGTCTTGGCTCTAAATTTTTGGTTTTAGTCCTCTGGGATAGCATCATCTGATTTACGAGGTCACTTTGGGAATAATTGTCAAGTTAGAAGGCCATTCTTGGTGACAAAGTTTATCTCTAGGATTGTTAGCTACATTCTTGGAAAATTTTAGTTCTCTTATTGTCCAATTCACTTTCATTTAAATCTCAATTTCAATTATATTTTGGCCTAGTCCAACCTCCTAGTTCAAAAGTGCAAGGGTAGTCACCCTTTGATTTGAAGCACCTCTTTGATAGTGTTGGTAAAGCCCCTTTGATATTTCTATCTTTTCATTTCTCTTTGGACAATAGAGAACTTTGATTATCCTAGTTTGGTGTTGACACTTTGACAGGTCATCTTATTATTAAGAGTCTCTTTCTTTCATATCAGTTACAACAAGGTACCAAGTCAATCAAGGGAAGTGACCCCCTATTGTCTTTAGCCAGTTACCACCAGTTAAGACTCATCAATAGCATAAGGGAAAAGGACCCCTTTTCAATCAATCTCCTAAGAGTGAATCTAAGGTTTGTTTTAATCCAAAGGGTAATCCTAGTGAAGTGAGCACCTCTTTAGCACCACTTTCATCAAGTATGGATATGAGTTACACTTTCACTCGACAACAAAGAGAAGCCATGAATCAAACTCTTGAGGATATTTTCCAACGACATAGGGGTACTAGAGAGAATGGTGGTTCTTCTCATGCTAGTCCACCCGGGTCACCCCCCAACAACACAAGATATTTTGATGCTCACCAACGAGCTGTGAGACATTACCAACAAACTCACTCAGATTCAGGGTCACAACACAAGGACTAGAATAACGAGTCTAGTGACCACCACATCAATGCATCCAACACAATAAGGCATTCAAGACAACCTTCTCCACTTAACGATACCTCTCGATATGCGAATATGAGATTGAAAAGCATTGAAAGGGAGAAGCAAGCCTATCTAGATGAACAAGCTGCCAAAAAGGAGAAATTTAGACAACTAGAGGAAGAGGAATGTGCATTATTGGACATAAGAAAAAGAGTCACCCAAGAAGAAGAAGATAGGCTCTATGCACAACAACTCCAAAATCAATTTAATGGGAGGGGTACCAATAGTGGGGCCAACTCACCCCCATCTACCCCTTCACCAAGTCCTAGAAGAAGGTCAAGGATGCCCTCAAGATCCCCAAGTCCTAAAGGTAGAAGGACTTCAAGATATGATCACCATAGGAGACAATCGTCTCCTAGACTTTCAAAACAACCCTCTCAAAAAGCACATCATGGCTCACAACATGGAGGAAGTTATGCCAACTTCAATCATATAGATTTTATGACTATGCAACAAGAACCATCCTTTCAAGCATATGTAGAAAGGTATGTGGAACAAAACAAGGATCAGTTCCTAGAAAGTCTCATCAACAAAGGTGCTAAGGTCCCATACAATTTTGATGTGGACCAAAAGGTAAAGAAGCAAGATCCATCAACTAATGAGGTGATCAAAAAACTTCAAAGGGATATAGAAAGGATGAGGGCTCCTAAGAGCACATTTAATTTGGATTCCATATGTCCCAACCCAATCGACAAGAGTGTGGTGTTGGTTGAGTTTCCTAAGAAAATTGAGTTTCCAACTGTGGACAAGGCTTTTGAGGATACTTGTTTTGAAAGACTCAAGCCAAACAAAGATTAGATTTTAGTCTAGCACGAAATCAATCCAAAACAAAAAAATCTAAACTAAGCCACCTCAGATTGAGCTTAAACAGGTGCACCCAAGCACTGTTTGATTTTCTCTTGCTTAAGGGGATGTGGGTGTGCTCTCTAAGCACTTGGAGCATGTTCCTTATGCATTTTAGGATGGATTGAGATCCATAAAAACCCCATAAATGGCACAAAACAAGTATAGAACACCTGATTTTCCCCTACGGCCTCAAGGATCAAATGATGCTGAAATGAAGATTAAGCTACATGAGGTTTATGCTAAGATTGATTTTAAGCCAAATAGAGATGTGATATGATGCTATGCTTATGCAAAACAATGAAATAAACTATGTTAATCCATTATTGCTATATTAAGATGAGCTAAAATTCTTGAAAGTAAGCTAAATTAGGATGATTATGCTAAGGCTAGAAGTAAAAGGGCATGACAACAATGCTTGAAATAAAAGGTGAATGGTTATTTTGCTCTTGGAAATGAGGAGCATTTATAGGATTTGGGAAGGAGGAATGAGTGGCCAAGATCAAAATCCTTAAGAGAGGCCAAGATTCATTCAAAGGGGAGCACATGGATTGTGCTAGTTCAGGGCCACCTCCTTGTGACAAGTGTCATAAGGGCATTGGGTTGAAAGATGGGAGGGATGTGCACAATTTGGAAAATGTGCCTAAGGTCAAAGAATGTAAGAAAGGGGTGAGGGGCTTCTTAAATGCATCATAAATGCATGTAAGAGGGATAAGGAGGCTTTCAATGCACTTAATACATGTAAAAGAAGTTTCTAGAAGTTTGTTGACTTTGGGTTAAGCTTAGGAGTTGGCTAACCTTGGTTAGGGAATGTGACAAGGTTAGGGGGGAATTAGGATTAGGATTATGACTTTCTAGAAGAGTCTAGAATTTCCTTAGGATAAACATGGATTTTAGGAAATAAATAAAGATTTATTTATTTCCATGGTTTAGGTTTGAGAATATTTATTAAAAATGAATTTAATAAATATGAGGATTAAATATTTAATCTTAATTAAATATTTTGAGTTGGGATTAGGGTTAGGAAATGATGGGATTAGCCTTTAATCGAAATTAAAGAAGGATTAGAAGATTCTGGAAGAGGTTAGTGGTTTTAAGGAAATTGGCCAAGTTTTGGGCAAAAAATAAATAAATTATTTATTTTGAGATTTTTGGTCAATTTATTAATTAAATAATTAATAAATAAGGAGATAATGTTTAAATAAGATTTAAACATTTTTGGGAGGGATTCCTTAATTAAATATTTTTAATTAAGGTAAAGAGATTTAATGACATAAAAATAAATAAATTAAATAAATAAATAATTAATTAATAAATGATGATGTCATCAGGAATTTTTCAGAAAATAAAAATACTTTATTTTCTAAAGGATTTTTAGGTGTCTACACCAACCTATGACAAATATGATGGCGTTGGTGATCCTCATGACCATGTTAGACAATTCTATATAATGAGCTTTTCTTTTCACCATGAAGACTCCTATTTGATGAGATTATTTCCAAGGAGCCTCAAGGGTCAAGCCATGGAGTGGTTTACTAACCTTACTCCTCCAGTTAAGACATTTAAAGAGCTTGTGGAAAGATTTGTCCAACATTTTGCTTACAACTTATCAAGGTCGGTCACCATGCTTGATTTGTGCAAACTCAAGCAGAATCAAGGGGAATCCTTTGTTACCTTTCTACAAAGATGGAGATGTTTGTGCTCGAAATATCCAAGGATAATTCCTGAGGAGGAAAGAATAGACATCATTGTGAGCAATTTAATACCAGAGCTAAGGTATGAGGTCAGGAAGATCCCATTTAATTCTTTTGATACCATGGTGGAAGTGGCATGTCGCATAGAGGATGTCCTAAAAGAGCAAGGAATTTTGGCTAAACCAACTAATAACAACAATGGCCAAAACAACAACAATAATGGTAATAAGGACAAAAAGAACCCTTATTGGAACAAGAATAAGCAAGTGGTCAATGACGGAGTTGTTGAATCATCTCAACCTAAGAATGAAGGAGTTCTTAATCTCTCCAATGCAGTCCAAGCCATGAAGCTACAAACATCTTCAACACAACAAGAGAATAAACCCAAGTATCAAGCAAGACCTAAAACAGCAAAGAGGCAATTTACCAAACTTGGGGACCCCTATACAGACATTTTCAAGACGTTAATTGCTCATAATTTGGCACACCCTCAAGATCCTGTAAAGCACCGCATACCAGATCCTAAGCCTCATTGGTGGGATGAGAACGCCTTTTGTGTCTTTCACAATGAAATTGGACATAATATAGAAAATTGTTTTAAACTTAAACATCTTGTCCAAGATCTCATTGAAAGTGGACGATTACAAGTTGATGGTTTAAACACTAATGTGGATCATAAAGCTTTTAAAGAACCCTTGCCCAAATATGAGAAAGGAGAGAATTCTAACAACAAGAATAGCAAGGCTGCTATCAACTACACCTACACAAAAGCTAAAAATGTTATTAATATGCTTGAAGTTGTTGGTGACAATGTCAACATGATGAGAGGGAAAGACCCTTATGGATATGATGTGGATTCAAATCCTATGCTTGATGAAGGACCCATTGTGGTCCTAAGAGGTCCTCACTCACGAAGGATGTCTCAACCCCTCAATGCTGTCACTAGAAGCTAGTCTCAAGCTCCCATTGTTATTAGAGGTCCTAACTCTAGTAAGTCTAAGCAGCCAGTGTCAAAGGGTGTTCTTCCAAAATCTATTGTTGGCCCTAATTTGAATTATAATCTTGTTGACCAATTACAATGTACACTAGCGCAAATTTCAATCTTTGAGCTTTTGGAACTGTCCCCTAAGCATAAGCGTGTCCTTGAGGATGCCTTGCGAGCGGCTAATGTCCCTAATGATATAGATGTAGATCAATTCCAGAATATGGTCAACCACTTGGCTAGCCCTCACTACCTTACATTCTCAGAAGAAGATGACAAGTCATTAAGCCACCCACACAATTTGGCCCTTCATATAGAGGTTATGATCCACAAGACCCGTGTCAGGCGTGTGTTGATAGATGGGGGTGCTGGGCTTAATATTTGTTCTTTGAGCTTATTGAAGGCCTTGGGTTATTTAGAAGAAGTCATTGACACAAGGAAGAAAATAACTATCAAGGCTTATGATGAGGTGGAACGTAGTTCTAAAGGATTTTCCATTCTTCCTATCCGAATTGGTCCTGTAGAGAAAGATATTTTGTTCCAGATTGTTGATGTCGGTCCTTTGGCTTATAATATTTTGTTAGGTAGACCATGGATACATGAGATGCAAGCAGTCCCATCTACCTATCATCAGTGTGTAAAATTCCCTTACAATGGAATAGAAGTTTGCATACCTGGAGACAGCACTCTGTCAGTCAACACAATTTGAGCAGGGTCTCACATTCCTTTGAATAGGGAGGCTAACACTTTTGATACTGCATTTGAACAATGCAAGAATAAATTCAAGACCATAGATCTTGGTATGGGGGATTACAAATTGGATTCATTCACAAAATTGCCAATTTCCCCTAGGTCTTATGGCAAACCTTCTCAAGAAATGAAGCCCTCGTCTTCGACCATGACATTGTTCGATAAGTTTGTGGAATCCTTAGTTCTGATTCAAGAAGAAAAAGAAGAGGTTGCCGTTAGGGACTGGATTTATCGAGAAGAGAAATACCTACATAATGAGAATTTTGCACCTTCCCCTAGAGCTTATGGGAGAGGGTATACATTGGTCAAGAATATGGGTTATCCAGGATAGGGTCCCCTTAGTCATAAGTTGGATGCTAGGGCTGAACCTCTTAACCATGCCTTTTTGGATGAAGGAATAAGTCAATAGTTGGCTTAGGTTTTGAAAATAAGAAACAAAAAAGTGTCCCTGTCTCAGCTGCGACGGACAGTGATAATGACTCAGACTACACACCTAATCTCTCTAATCAACAAGACATGTCTGATGATTGGGTGCCTTCAACAAATCTCCTTTGGGGAGATTCACAAGATTTGACAACTGATAGTATGAATGCTAGATTGACAATGGACAGTGTTGCTATCCTAGCTACGATGGATAGTAACAATGCTAGTGTTAGAGAAGGGGAAACTCTTCCCAATCTTGAGGCTTCTACATCACAAGGCCCAAATAATGATTCAGAAATAGACTCACATGAGTTTGAATGGGACTCACTTTCAGATGCAATAGTTGATTTGGACATGGATGTTGTCCATACTTATAGTACTCAACCTGATGTGACCAACGAGCCTAGTGTAGGACTGGAGGATTGGACACCTCGAATTGCCTTAGTGGATGACGCTTCGTTTGATAGGACAAATCCTGACTCGGGTATCTTAGGAGGGGATCGGATGAATCCTGATTGTATGGTCACCAGAGATAACACCTTCCACATACACAATGTTGAACCAGTCATTGACCTACCCCTTGTTCATTTCCACCTAATTGACTGGTCTCAGCGACATCAAGAGCCTAAACTTCTCACTTTTCAGAATGACTATGAAATTGCCTGTTATCTAAATGCTCTTGAACCTGTAGTCTCTTCCACCAGTGAACTGACAACAAGTATGATGGAGCCTGATATTAAGTACCTCAGTCTAAAAATAAAAGAAAAAGAAAAAAAGAAAGATGGTTCTGATGGCGAAAACCACTTTGTGGCGGTGTCAGAACCCAAAATAATAAAAAGAAAAGACGTATCCGAAGGTGAAAACCTTTTTGAGGTGCCTAAGGATGGGGTACTTAATAAATTTCCAAGTTACTTCCAAGATAGGTCATTAGTTCTCATTGAGCCCACACAACCAGTCAATTTGAATACAGAAGAGGCTCCCCAAATAGTGCACCTAGCTCTATCTCTATCAGTTGGAGAAAAAGAGGCATATACAAAATTTTTGCAAAAGAAGAAAATCAACTTTACTTGGACATATTCTGATATGCCAGGGCTTGACACTGATCTTATTATGCATCATCTATCTATAGCTCCAGGAATAAAACTGGTTAAACAAAAGTTGAGGAAAATGCATCCTCACATAGCTCTTCTTGTTAAAGCTGAATTAGAAAAGCTCTTATGCGCAGGATTCATTCGAGCTATCGACTATGCTGAGTGGATCTCCAATATTGTTCCAGTTTCAAAACATGATGGGTCCATTTGCATTTGCATAGACTTTAGAGACCTCAACAAAGCATTCCCAAAGGATGACTTTCCACTCCCTAACATAGACATGATAGTGGATATGACCGCGGGCTATGAGATATACTCTTTAATGGATGGCTTTTCCAGATATAACCAAATAAAAATAGCTCCTGAAGATCAAGAGAAAATAGCTTTCACATGTGCATGGGGAACTTATTGTTGGAACGTCATGCCATTTGGCCTAAAGAATGCAGGAGCAACATACTAGCAAGCTATGACCACAATTTTTCATGATATGATGCACAAGAACATG
Source organism: Chamaecyparis obtusa (assembly GCA_027943335.1). Classification (NCBI taxonomy): domain Eukaryota; kingdom Viridiplantae; phylum Streptophyta; class Pinopsida; order Cupressales; family Cupressaceae; genus Chamaecyparis; species Chamaecyparis obtusa. Next base: position 139,590 of record BSBK01000286.1, on the reverse strand, counting down.
GAAGATTATGTGGATGATACCTTGGCTAAATCTAGAAAATGGGACACACACGTCGATGATCTGGAAGTAATTCTAGATTGCATGGCACAGTTTCAGCTTAGATTGAATCCAAAAAAGTGTGCATTTGGAGTTGCCTCAGGTAAACTCCTAAGATTCATAATTTCAGCAAAAGGAATAGAGGTTGATCCCGAAAAGGTCCAAGCTGTATTAGATATGCCACCTCCAAGAAATATCAGTCAAATGAGAAGTCTTCAGGGATGTCTTCAGTCGATCACGAGGTTTATTTCTTAGCTTGTAGACAGAGCACAACCTTTTAATAAGATATTGCATAAGGGTGCTTCTTGTGTGTGGAATGAGGAATGCCAAAAGAGCCTAGATCAAATTAAACAATACTTGGCTAATCCTCCAATTTTGATGCTGCCTATTCCTAGGAAACCATTGATTGTATACATTTCAGCAACAAAGTCTTCCTTAGGGGCATTGTTGGCTCAATTAGATGATACTGGGAAAGAAAGGGCCATTTACTACATTAGTCATACTCTAGTATCTTATGAGATCAATTATAATAGCATTGAAAAGTCTTGTCTGGCAGTAGTGTTTGCTTCCCAAAAGTTGCAACACTATATGCTTGCTCATACTATACATTTGGTTGCAAAAATTGATCCTCTTAAGTACTTGCTTAGTAAGGCTTCCCTCACGGGTAGGCTTACCAAGTGGATGATGGTTTTAACTGAATTTTATATAGAGTACATTAAAAGAAAGGCCATAAAAGGGAAAGCTATTGCTGAACAATTAGCTGACTTTCTAGTTAAGGATAGTATGCTTATTCAGGTAGAATTCCCAGATGAACACATACTATATATGACAACCCACACTTGGAAGATGTTCTTTGATGGTTCCCACATGCAAAATGGATCAGGTGCTAGAGTATTATTTGTCTCTCCACATGGGTAAAAAATTCCAAAGTTTTACAAACTTTTATTCCCATGTACAATAATATTGCCGAATATGAAGCTTTGACCAATGGATTGAAAATGGCTATAGAATGGAACATAACAGAATTACATGTCTTTGGGGATTCACAGTTAATTATCAACCAAGTCAATGAGGAGTATCAAACCAAGGATGATAAATTGGTACCTTAATAAAAGATGGTTGAATCATTGAGACGTTACTTTACATTTGTGACATTTCAATAGATCCCTAAGATAGATAACAAAGCTGCAGATGCTATGGCCACATTAGCTTCACTCCTTCAGTTGGAACAACATGAATCAAGATTTGAATTCCTGGTGGAAGAGCTACACCATCCCATATTTGACTCATTTGAAAGCAATGTCATTTGTACCCTTGTCACACATGAGTCTTCCCGCTATGGTGCTATCTATTCATATCTATGCGATGGCATCATCCTTGACACTTTCAACCATTCTAAATGTCGAAACCTCATCCGTAATGCCTCTCGCCACACCCTTATCTCTGGTGATTTATATAGGAGGAGTTTAGATGGGACACTTCTTAGGTGCTTGGAAAAGGAGGAATCCAACCAAGCATTAGCAGACATCCACGAGGGCATTTGTGGTGGACATTCTAATGGTCTTTCCATGGCCCGAAGGTTGCTTAGGGTGGGGTATTACTGGCCCACAATGCAAAAAAATGCAATAGCTTTCGCTAAGTCTTGTGAGAAATGTCAAAAACATGGAAACCTGATTCATGCACCAGGTAGGGAGCTAATTCCTTCCATTTCTCATTGGCCATTTTAGTGCTGGGCCTTTGACCTTGTTGGACAAATTCACCCCAACTCATCAGGTGGACATAAGTTTATCATCACAGCTATTGATTATTTCACAAAATGGGTAGAGGCAGTCCCTCTTTCTGTTGCCTCAGGAAAAATAGTTTCACTCTTTATCCTGAATCATATTATTTGCCAATTTGGAGTACCTTCTGAGATTATTACTGATAATGGAGGACAATTCAAGAACAAGGACCTAAAGCATTTATGCAAAAAGTTTAAAATCAAACAGCATTGGTCCTCTATCTATTTTCCATAGGGAAACAGACAAGTAGAAGCCTCTAATAAAACCATTCTTAAAATCCTTCATAGAATAGTACACAAGAATGGTAGAGATTGGCACTTACAAATCAATCCGGCACTATGGGCCTATAGAACTAGCATTCGTACACCTACGGGAGCTACTCCTTTTGCTCTTACCTATGGCGCTAAAGTAGTGTTGCCTTTAGAAGTAGAGATACCTTCACTTAGAGTCTCACTCAAAGGTTTAATTACAGATGAGGATTACCGCGCCATGAGGTTGCAAGAACTAGAACTTCTAGATGAGAAGTGTAAGGCTTCCTTTGATCACATGAGAGTATACCAGAAGTGTATGTCCAAAGCATTCAACAAGAAGGTTTGCCCTTGGGAATTTCAGATAGGTGATCTTGTTTTGAGAGAGAACCCTAAGAATCAACAAAATAGAGAACAAAAGGGCAAGTTCGAACCTAATTGGCTTGGACCATACATTATTATAGCAGCTTTTGGTATAGGTGCATATTTACTGTCGAATGAAGATGGAGAATAGCTCCCTGAGCCCATCAACATTTTGCACCTAAAGAAGTTCTATCCTTGATGCCCATTTCTGTCTGGGGGCATCCTTTGTACATATTTATTGATCCTAAAAAAATACTAAAAAATATATATATATATGATGCTAAAAAAATCCTAAAAAGCATATACAAACCTAAAAAAATACAAAAAAATTAAAAAATAGCAAAAAAAAAAAAAAAAAAAATAGAAAAAGTGCCTTGGTGAAAACTTGGAAACAAGCGCCTTGGTAGCAAAAATCCAAAAAAAAGAAAAAAAAGAAAAAGAAAATTGCAATAAATCCAAGTGGTGAAAACCTTGAAACAGGTGCTACTTGAGGCCTTTTGCACCCCTATTTCTTAGCATGCGTCCTCGACACTGAGCCTTTCTCCATCATACCTTGACCTTATTTGGCTTAGTTTGGAATTGGTCTTTACCTTTGTCTAGGGGGCATAACTGTTCACATAGGTCCTTTAGGAGCATTTGTCTCTTGGGGTATTTCACAACAGGTGTTTTTCAACACCACCCCAAATAGTGTTTCTCAACACTACCCTTGTGTCGAGTGTTTCTTAACACTTATCATATGTCTTACCCAACAGTCTAGTATGATGCGACATTGCTCATTTGCAAATGTGATACTCAAAGTTTGACTCTATGACCAACACACACACACTTAAACAATCAACTCATTGAGATATGTTGACTTTATTTTCCTTTGTGTGCTGTCTATGCAGATTTCTTTGATGAGTGGTCTCTCCCTGAGAATTTTTCGATGATGCATAGCTAGAAGACTAAGGGTATGAGAACATGTTTTATTTCTTTATCTGCTTGTGGGTATATTTTGTTGTTCCTAACTATCATGAGCATTTATGCTGGTCTTACTTGACACTTGGGGTTGACAAAGTATTATCCTTGATTGTTTTGTGAGTGCATGCTTCTAGTTATCCTGACTTTCATGTGTCTTGATACAAGCATAATCTTGTCATATCAAACTTAGGTGATCTCACTGCACTAGTCATCTTGACCTACATGTCCTTGATGCCTAGGTGGGATTTCCACATTTCTATCTGATAAAGATCATATTCATATCCACATAGTTATGCTAGTGTGCATTGTATGATCTTGCGATGCTACCAATAACACTTGATGATGATAATTAGATGTTTATAGGCGTTGTGACCTTGCAAGTCAACCACTTTCATAGTAGCTTGCATTTTTAAGTTCATGTTAGTCTAGTTTTGCATTTTTGCATATGGAGAGAGCTCTCCTTTTTCATCTTATGTGGACCTGTCAATTGACTGCGCTCACCTTTCCTTCTTCTCGATCATGTCTTTCACTCCTTGTCTTTTTCATCTTGAACCTATTCCTGTTCATCACAAGGGGTTAATCATATCATCATATCTATATCACAACTATCATTTTCAGAAACATGAGTCTATATCATACACATGAGAATCAAACATACATCTATGAGAGAGAACATACATGAGCATATACATAAACACTTTGAGCAAAATGACAAGACAATATACATAAACTGATACATCTATCACAAGTGAGACATAAACACATGATATATCAAAAATCTAGTAATCTCATATATAAATCAATGTCATGATACAATATACAATATGGGATCCCAAAATCTGGATCAATGTCTCAAGATATGTCTAAATATCTAACAACCTCAGACCTAAACCTAGGACTCACTACCACCCTTGTGAGGAGCTCATGGTGGTGGAGGGGGCATGGCTCTCCTATCAGGTACCATATCTAATGCCCCTGCCCTCTGAGAGTATGACAGTGCTCTTTGATCCTCTAGAATGGCCTGAAGGTAGAGTCTGTGATAGTATGCTTCTCTCACCATCTCTTGTCAGATCTCTAGAGCATTTGCCTATGCCACCACCTCGCGACATGCTATCTCTGCCCTGAGATCAGCTATCTGCTGATCTCTCTCCACTCTTAGATCTGCTAGCTGCTGATCCCTCACAGCTATAGTAATCCTCAACCGCTACATCTTTATCTCCAGAGCCTGTATCCAGGCTCTCAGAGCCTCCCCACCCGCAGGCTGATCCTGCTGTACCTCTACCTGCTGGCGAGCTGGTCTCACCTCATCCTCAGGAGTCATCGATCTCCATCCCCATGACCATTTCTGACCACCTGATCTGGATCCCTCCCCTCTCTCCATCCCCCTCCCTCTCCCCCTCCCACCGTCTCTGTCGTCCCCTCCGTTCCCCCCATCATCACCCCCATCTCCACCCTGAACTGGTCCCTGTGCATCTAGTACGATAAACTGAGGGAATGGCACCCTACGTCTCTCAGCCCTGTATGCTACATCTACTCCTGCATCCACCATATCTAGGAGATACTCCCAAGGCTCCCTCCTGATAACAGATGTGTCCTGCACTACCTTCTGGCAATACAACATTGGCAGCCACCCATGACCCTCCTCATCTCAGGCCCATGCATATGTAGTAGTCTTCATGGAAACTAGCTGCTGGCACCCAAATTGCCTCCAAACCTGAGTGATGCAGAATCTCTCAACAATATCTGAGTGTCGGCCTACTAGTGGCCGAGTACACAACATGTAACTCAGCTCATCCTTTGCATCACTCCATCCCTCGGCATCCCTGTATGGCCTCCATGTGATAAAGGTCATCTCATCTAGTATCCACCTGTAGTATGTCACATCCCCAATATGGGCATGTGATATGTATCTTGTGTACCTATATATATATGAGTATCTCCGCTCCCTAGGCTGAACTCTGGGGTGTATCACAGCGATATGCTCCCAAGCCCACACTTGTGCCAGGATGGCACCACAAGCCCATGTCCAACCATCCCTATAGACGATCTCATGCAACTCATGATACATCTCTGCTAGTATGGCCAGACCCCATGCAATGCACCGAGGTCTGCCTACCAAGTCTATCAGTAACCTAGCCTATCTGAGCAGGAATCTCTTCTGACTACGATCAGTCATCAGGATCTATGAAATGATAGATACCACAATACATGGCACTGAAAAATCTCTACCGAAGTCATCTAGCAGCCGCTCCCAGCTGACGTGCCGATCAAGGATAGTCACATCCTAGAACATCTCCTGGATCAACCGTCGCCCCTCAGTCACATCCTGATCATAGTATACCTATGCCATCACATGAATCATGTCAGTTTCTATGGAAACATTACATTTATGACTATCTCTCAAAACATGATTATACTCATAGGCTCGCCATGGCACAGAACCCGTAGTATCCTGTAGACATCCTCCAGTGTGATCGATGCCTCTTCGGTAGGCAGGTGGAAGGTGTTGTGATCACTATGCCATCTCTTGGTAAGAGCAGTCAACAACCCATGATCGGCCCTGATATATGGGAATCTCAACAGATATCTAAATCCCATAGCTCTGATGTCAGCATTGCCCGGATCATCTAGATCTCGGACACACCTCAACCCAGTCACCTTCAGCGCTCTAATGATCAATGCCAAAAAGACCTCCTGCAAGCCATTAAACCAAGCTAGTTGTTAGAACATATCATGATGGATGTCTAAAAATCAGTATCACACATCTTTAAAAATGTAAACTTGTCTGGACCCATGTCATTTTTGCTCACAAATATTTAAAAATTTCAAATTTTGCCCTTGGGAAATACTGCTTTTTGGAACAAGTATCGCGCGATACTTCTCTTTATAGTAGGGTGATATACCTTTGGTCATGCGATACTTCACCCGGTATCATGTGATAGTTCACCTGATATCATGTGATACTGGTGTCTATGCGCGTGCGATACTTTGGGGACCCGTGAAGTATCACGCGATATTTCTCCCCAAAGGGGGCGATACTTTTAGAGTATCACGTGATATTTCACCTAAAACTAAAAATTTGAAAATTTAAAAATTTAAAAAAGTGCTCAAAATGTATTAAATGACTAAAAAAAAATGCGCATTTTTCGAAAACGTACCGGGGCAGGATAGTGTGGTGCCCGGTTGTGCAACCGGGCGCGCTCGAATTGGTGCTTGTGGATGGGAACTACTGCTTGCTGGGCCATTCTCTCTCTCTAAGCTCTTGAAATTCTCAAATCAATCAAAGTCAAATGATTTTGAAAATGACATTTTTGACCCCTTTTATAGCATTTTGACTTTTTGACCTAATTTTCAAAACACCTCATAATTGTGCAAAAATTGCACCCCTACCTAATTTCAACGTCCTAGATCCATTTTCGGACTCGAAATCAAAATTTGAGGTCATCTTGATAGTCAAAATCGCATTCCAAATTTCCCCTCTTCTATGCAGTTGGCTGACCTTTTGGAGGCATCATCCCTCGATCTTTCTTAGGGCATCTTCATTTCCATGCCTTTCAAATTTCCAATCTTTCATTCGCCCTACTTCTTTTCTTCTAATTCATCATTGGGGCATGTTTTCACTGCCTAATGGTTATCCTGTTATCATTTATCTTCGATTGTGATTTCATTCTAATTTGATCAAATCTTTATCAGTTTGTTGTTCCTCTCTACCTGATTTCGCTTTCAATTCCGAGGGGGCAGTACCTATGGGATTCTCATCCCTGATTTTCTTGATTCTCTTGATTCAGACATATTTTGTGAGATTTTGCTCAAATTTGAGATTCTTATCTCTTACTTTGAATGTGATCCCAAATCGACCTCATGTTCAAAGGCCTTTGTTTATGTTTTGTCTGGATATGATCCCGAATCGACCTCATATCTGAGTTGTTTTGTGATCCCAGATCGATCTCACATTGCAACTTCATTCTTTGACCACATGTGATCCCAAATCAATCTCACATTAGTCAAAGAGGGGCAAATGTATGCACCCTAAAATGGTCACCTAGACTTTGGGCCCCATTTATTTTATTTATTTATCCTGAATCAGTTTTATCAATAATCAATATTTTCAACATTATCAATTTCTTGATCAAGTCTTAATTTCAATCATATATTAGATTTTTATCTTTGGGCTAACCATTTTATCCTAAGTCTTTATTTAATTAAAAGGAATATTTCTTCCCTTTTTATTAAATAAAAAGCCCCCACTTTTCTTCTTATCCTAAGTTGCACAAATAAAGTATTATTCCTATTTTATAAAAAGGAGAAAAACACTTTTTGTCTCATCTGGACATAAAGTCAACTCCTATTTTCCTATTGGAGGATACTTGTGCACATGGATTGCTCCTCTTTCAAGCTCCACTGTTGATTAAGACTTTTGCCTCTTAATCTCATTGGTCCATTTCACCTCATTTCTTATAAAAGGAGAGCTCTCTCCCTCATTTTAGGTCACTTGTTTTTATGCTAACTCTATGCTGCAGTAATTCTTGAAGACTTTAGAGCTTTTGGAGATCATTGTTGCATTACATCTTAGAGTTCTTCATTTGCTTCATAGTTTAGTTTCCATTCTTGCATAGTAGTTCATGTTTATGCTTTCATAGCTTAGATTTCACTTTCAAGCTTTAGAATAACTCGCCTAGCTTAATAGGAAGGGTTGTAACACATTGCTATTTCCATTTCATAGCTTAATTTGTACTTCCATTTTCATAGCATAGCTTGCACATTTGCATTCTCATTCTTAGCTTGCATTGCATTGCATTTCCATTTGATTCTTTGGAGATATTGGCACTGTTGCCCTTGTCCTCATTTGAATCTCTCATTGTATGGTTGACTAGCAAGGTCACAAGCTCAATAGCTCTAGCTGAGAGCAAGTTCATAATCTTGCAACTCCATGCATAAAGAGCTATGGATCGATTTGTGAGGGCTCATTCTTGAGTTTCCTTGCATATAAGGATTCATAGAAGTGCACTACTTTTGTGTGTACACATAGAAGTCTGAGACTTCAAGTCTCTGTTCTCTCACCTCTGAGTATGGTAACTGGTTACTGGTACTATGATCATTGATTCTTGAATTTGAAATTTTGAAGTTAAATTTAATAGTATAATACATGGATATTTTGTAATTTTCAATTTTTCTGTCATTGTGCCTGTGTAATTTTGTAAAGAGCTCATTGGCTCAAGTCAAGAATCTCAATTCTAATTAAATAAATGCTTAGTATTAGGAAATTAGATAATTGATAAATAATAAATTGATCATGTTGGTAGTATTTTCAATTTTCACAATTTTTTTGAGAATTTCCTGCAATTTTCCTCCCGAAGGCCTAAATTTTGATCAAAATGTTAAAACCCTAAGTGCTAGGTTGAGATATGCTCTAAAAATCTATTAAACCCTAGAAAGGCTCATATCGGTTCTATTTCATTGTTACTTTTTCAAAATTTCAAGTCACTTAAAAGAACCTTTAAGCATGTGCGCGTTACTAACAGACCATCGGCAATGTTCCAAAGTAACGCTAGGTTGTTTCATAACTTCTCCATGGTTAAGTGGTTAGGATGCTAATGGGTTCCAAACTTCCGAAGGACTCCTGACTAATGGCGTGTGTAACTTCGGAACACTTTATCAAGAACGGTTGGTTTACGGAGCTTTGCGAGGGCTTTTTGGCCATTAGTCTTGGTGATTATGAAGCTGCGATGAAGCATCTGGCAGAAAGGCGTAACTTCAAAAAGGTTAATCAGTTACAAGATTAAACAACTGAGAGGTTACGAAAGGTTTTGTGTGGGACTTCGCAAGGTTATATCAAATTACAAATTTCTTGAACATTCTACAATTACAAAAGTCATATATATCCCTGCTATTGTGGACAAAGAGGGACATTCTACAATCTACATTACAAAAATCATGAATTCAAAATTTAAAATTACAAATTACAAAAATCAAAATTCAAATTACAAAAATCATGAACAATACTTATTACTTGTACCCGTAGGCTTGTAGTTGAATATGAGTCAATTAATAAATTGTTAATAAATTAATAAATATTCAGAATCAAGTCCAATTCCATTATGAATTTATCCAACAAGTATAGTAATAAGTATACAGTGTATAAAATTATAAATACCTATTAACCGAATGTTAATTCTAAATCACTTCACAGTTCACTCTTCACTCAATGTCAGTGAGTAGTTTGCCTTGCCATCTTCTATATCCCATATGGAATCTAGCTCCTGAAATTGAATACTACTACTAGCAAGAGGTTCTTCTTCATTTTGAGTTGGGTATTCAAAATCAAAAAATTCTTCATCTTCATTCTATGTCTCGGACCAAGATCCATCGTTTGTCTCTGAACCACCATGTTTTGAACTAGTGTTCAAAAGCCCTCATTTTTCACGCAGGGAATTCCAAATTGCCAATGCCCTATCATAAGGAAAGTCTGTAACATTGTACTGAGTTACAAACAACCTCAAGCAAGTTTCCAAATTTTTGTCTAGTTTGTTTCTGGTCTTTGATTTCAAAAACCCCAATGCACTGAAAACTATTTCATCTTCCATCGACCCCAATATCATTGTTTGACATAAATCAACAAGTTTGAAATATTCTGATATTGAATCACGCGGTGCTTCACTCTGCTCTATCCTTTTCCAAAGCTTGGTTATTGCACCAGGTTGAAATGGATTCTCCAAGTTTTTTAACTGCAATTTCATACATGATGCAAATTGTCTACATTATTTTTTAAGATTAGCTGAATCTATAATTCCATCAATTGGTTGTCCATTGCAATCTGCATGTTTTGAAAACTCTTTGATCAATTCATCAATTTTTTTATGAAACATATGAGCATCAAGTTGTCTATCTCTGATGTTTTTCCAAAAATGAGGAAACACACAACCCATGGCCTCAAGAATTTCTTCTCTAGGGAATCTTTCATGAATCTCACTTGAAAGTTGGTAGGAAATTGACTTCAAATTCTCACTAATAGATTTAACAAACATGTCAAAATCAGCCCTTTTAATTGGAAGTAGTCTACCTCGCTTGCCCGTCTTAGATTGGTGCATTGGTATTTCATATCCTTTCACAAACACACATAAATCATTTTTTGCATTGAATTGTAAAAAATTCTCAGCATGATTCAAATCTATAATTATTTGCCACCTAAAAAAATTTGGGCTTTGAATTTCTATCATATTTGAGTATAAATTATCCAGGGCAACGCATGTCATTCTACGTAAATCTAAGTACTCATAGATATACATAGTCCTGTCTTGGGCTTTCTTAACAAGCTTGTTCATTAAATCTAGCATGGGGAGAGATTGGCTAAAGTTAATAGAGTCTCTATATCACTTAACTTATGTAACAAATCAAGAGCTTTGTCTACTGTGAGGCGTTGCTCATATATTACTCTAATCAAGGATTGATATTTTGTTAGAACTCTTCCTACTGGTCCATGCAAAGAGATCCATCTGGTCTCAACATCCTTGAGAAGCTTGTTTCCTAGTGTTACTTCCTCTGAGAAAATTTTAAATTCTACAAAATGTTTAGGACTTCTGCAGAAGTAAGAGTATATGTCACGAACTAGATCTTCAACTTTTGACACTATAGGAAAATCGCTTACAATTTTATATGCTAAATTCATTCGATGGGCCATGCAATGTATTCCAAGCATGTAAGGTTTACTACTAGTTTGTAATCTTGCATAGAGACCATTCCTTTGGACTTGCATTACTAAAGCTCCAACACACACTAACTTCTTTCCAATTGTCAAATCATCCATACCAACAACTTCATTCAAAGCATTCTTCACTTCAAAATATAAGTTTTATGTTGTTGAATTGCCCCTCATTTTATGAATGCAAAATAGATGAGCTTGGCAGACATGTTCTTTTACTATATACACATGCATACAAACCCAAGAAGTGTTATCTACTATAGTAACTTCATCTATGGATAATGAAATGAATCTGGACTATTTTACTTTCTCCTGTAAATTTTTCTTTTCCACCTCAGAAAGACAGTTTTCTATTTCCCATCCAACATTTGTTGACCAATGTGACATGGGATAGTGAAGAACTTTCAAAAAAGATAATAAATTACCATATTCTTAGAAGTCTCTCATAGGATGCCCTCTAGACATAATATGAAAAACAACACTCATCTGAACGATCTTTGCTAGGTTTGCTTCATTGGCTGCATGTTTAAACCTAGCCTTGATTGGATTTTCACTACTAGCAATTATTATCATTCTCTTGTTATGCTCTTCATATTCTATGGCATACTTAACATGAAGACATTCTTCCTTTGATTTCCATCTCACTACTGATATTTCTTGTCCGTTTATGGTTTGTTTTTCATAAACCTTACCAATATGCTTTTCTATAGTGTCAAGCTTTAGCTGCAACTTCTTCTCTCTTTTAAGTTTCCAGGTACAAATCTTACACCTACATTATGTTGGTTTTTCATCATTGCTTAGGACTATTTCAATGAACCAGTACTTTGCTACCCAATCAACCTTAAAATTTCTTGCCATTTCCCACTCCCGCCCCATTTTTACTTCCCTTTTTCTTTTCTTCCTACCAACATTATTATTATCTTCATTGCTAGCATTTTCTTCCAACTAGTTCTGCATATCCCTTATAGCATCTTCTCTCATGCCACCATCGTTATCCTCATTTGATGCATTTTGATTTTTATTTAACTCAATGACAACCCCAGCGTGTGGTACTGGCACTAGTGAGCTACTGTGAATGGATTTTGCACTTGCAATTATAGATGTTGATGGAGCAGAAACATTGCCAACTCCAAAGAAATCCTTTATGGTAGTATCTTTAAGTTTTGGGCATTTTGATGGCCTCCCAAGCCCTTCACTGCCCCAAGGAGTCTTACCCTTGTCTAGCTTTCCAATCTCTTCACTTCCCTGAGCATGGTGAGAAGTCTGAGTCTCAACCTCCCCTGATATCTGAATCCCTTTAGCAGTAGTAGCCTAAGGATACTCAATCTCAGGATAGTCACCCTTGTCCGACATCTTTACCCAATGACCTCTCACTAGTCACTAGGATTCTAGCCTCTAGGAATTAAAATTAATAGCAATACTATGAAATGTGAACAAATAATTATTTACCTTTGTCCTGCTTCCTCTGATTTTTGACTCTCTAAAATGTTGAATCCTCTATTTACTGTTGCAAGATTGTTATTTGTAAATATGTCCCTCCAAGCTCTAGCTCCAAAAATTTGTAACGACACACAATAAGACTACTTTTAAGTTTTCTAAATTTGATTTGAATTTATATCAATCCATGATTCCAAATTCCAAATTTCCAATTTTTATTTATTTTTAAATTCTTGGGCTTTTGGTGAAAATGTGTCGAGTGCTGACCTAATCAATACTATTTTTGGTGAAAAATTAAATATATGTGGTGGTCAATAAAATAATTAATTAACGGGTTGGTGAAATACATCATGGACCAATAAAATAATTAATTAACGAGTTGGTGAAATACGTCATGGACCAATAAAACAATTAATTAATGGGTGATGAAATAGGTCATGATTAAGATAATAATATAAACCATTTGGCTATTTCAAATTTTATATGCAATTCATAATTAATATCGCTGGCGAATAAGAGACCATTAAAAGAATCACGTCACATTAATTATAGGTGAATATGATGGTCAGCAGTGTCAAACAGAAAATCTGATTGGCGATTCCAATTAATATTTAGTAGTTACCATGTCAAGATTGGGCGAATATTTGCTAGCCTATACCTGTGTGATTCACTAGTTCCATGAAATGTTATTCCCAAAATTTGCCAAAAGGTGAATATTCACCACTAAAAATTACACTGATGAGAGTCTTATAAACCACATCAAGGGGTTCTCCTAAGGAAGTGAACTCGCGCTTGGGTCGAGAGGCCCAAGGCTTGTTTTTAGAAAATCTCAAAGGTTGTTGAGTGTTTGTTGTAGCCTTTTCAGTAGCTTTGACTGCTTGTATACTAGAGGAAAGATTGAAAATAGATTTCACAGGCTTCAGGGTCACATTGTCAACCACTCCATCATTCACAACATCTCTATTCTTGTTGACAAACTTCCCTTTATCTTTGTTTGAGGAGGAAGACCCTTGTTTTTTATCCTTGTTCAAAGTCAACTCTCCTTTCTTGATCATAAATGCTTCTATTCACACAACTTGCTTAATCATGCTATCGAAGGTTAGGGGACCTTGTAATTTTACTTGGTATCCAAAATCTAGGATAAGATTGTCCAAAAATATGTCGAGCCTCTTAGACTCTGGTAGTTTGTGAGGATACTTTGTACATAGTTGCCTCCACCTTTGGAGAAATGTTAGGAAAGGTTCTCCTTGTCACTATTTCAAATTGCAAAGATCTCAGATGTTGACTGGATGCTAGATATTATGCAAATAATCTTGGAGAAATAGATTAGGAAATTTGTCAAAAGTCTTAATGCCGGTGGGTAATCGAGAAAACCACTCCATAGTTGGTGCACCCAAGCTATGAGGAAAGAGACACATGAGGTACATCTGGTCATGTATTAATTCCATAGATAGAGCACCAAACTCTCTCCAGTGATCTTGGGGATCAGTAGTACCCAATTATTTGTCATATTTAGGCAACTCTACACCTTTGGTAAAAGGTGTCATGTGAAGACTCTTATTGAAGGGGAAAGGACAAATGCTTTCCATTGTGAACTATTGTATGGGTTTATCCTCATCCTTCACAAGTTGGCTAATTTGGTCTTTCATGTCTCAGATCATCTTTTGCAACTTAGCGGTCTCAGTTTCTTCTTCTTTGGCCACAAGCATCTTGACTTGGTAGTCTGGGGGTAATTTGGCCCCTTGTTTGGCCAGCTCAAGAAAGTATTTCTCCTTCTCTTTTAGAAGGAGGATCTCCATCATCTTGATAAGACTCTTGTTGGCTTTCACAACATCTATGTCATTCTGGGTTATTACCTCATTGTCATTACCAAGAATCTCATAAATGCTTGGGGCTTGATCTTGACTCTAGTCATGTGGAGGAGGATGATAGTGATATGCTTGTCGTTCACCTTGAGATTTGTTTTGGGATTGATCATTTTGGGATTGATCATAACATTGATCATTTTGAGATTGACCATGATGCTGGTCATTTTGAGATTGCTCATGACTCTGGTTGTATTGGCCCAGTTGGAAGTCAAATGGGTCTCCCATCTTGTCAATGTGGGATTGTGCAGTGTGTATGGACTTAGTAAAATGATGTGAACAATGTTGAAAGGACATGACTAAGGTAACCTTTGGTGCATTAATAAGATCAAAAGGGTTGATAGGTTCAAATGGGTTGATAGCTTCGGCAGGGTTGATAGTTTCAATAATGCTAATAGGGCTAGTCTGAGGAAGTGGCCTTCCAAAGTTACAAAATAATGAGTTGTTTTGTTCTTGAAACAATAAGTCAGGTTATGCTTGAAACAACAGATTGTAACACTCCTAGAACACTAGAGATGATGATTGAGATGGGTTGTCATTCAATGTACTCAACGAAGAGGAACTTGAGGATCCTTCACAATACTCAGACTGTACAACATGTTCATAACGACCTATTTCTTGATTACGAGATCTACCTCTACCTTGTCCAATACCAAGAATGGGCAAAGTGTTGCCACTTCTAGTCATAACAGTCATAGACAAAGATTAAGTAATGAGAGAGGACTTGGGATTATGCTAGAACTCTATCTCTAGGAATAGCGAAAAAGAGATAAAGGCTAGAACAAACAAGATGTGAGATGCACCTATCACAAATTGTCAAGAGAATGGCTAGAACAACCAAGATGTGACTATCATGTTGCAAGGTACAAAAGTACAATGAGATAGGACAAATAACAGAGAGACAATATGAGTTTAATCAATAATTGGTTAGTTCGTAGCTCGAGACACTCAGTTTCAGATAATGGAGAATAGGAGAACAAGTAAAAAGACCCTAGAAAAAAATTAGATCAAGTAAAAAGTTAACCAGTCAATGGGAAATAGCTTGCTATTTTGGAAATTAGGGTATAGTCTCACGCGAGAAACCATTGGTTCACATGAGGAAATGTTGAACTTTGCACGAGGAAATGCTGGCTCATGCGAGGAAGTGCTCTAGAAAGTGAAATCTCGCATGAGAAAAGGTCAAAGTTTGACAGTTTGACACAAATTTTGAGACAAAGATCAATTTTTGAGACACAACATAGACTGTTCTCTGATAGAATTTCTAGTTTTTAGATAGTTTGAATCAACAATCTCAGTTTGAATGTTGCAAGAAATCATTTACAAGCATGAAGTTTTAGATCAAGCAATAGTGACACAAGAAGTAGTCGTAAATAGTTCTACCAAGGACAAAGCAACTTGGTAGAATCATGGGAGTCTTTGTTTAATCATGATGGATAGTTTGAGACTCAAAACAATCAATTAGTTATCCCTACAAAAAAAATGGTAGAGAAGACAAAATTCATGCCTCACAACTTATGTGCATGCATTCACCTCACACAGCCATGTCACCCCCTAGAGGGCGCTTGTATTTTTGGTTTTTCCAAGGACTCAATAATATATGTTCAAAGGTTACCCTTGAAGCAAGGGCTAGTATCATATACCACCTTCAAATGTCCAGGTGCATGCCTATGGTGAGAATCTAGGGGAGAGATTCTTCCCCCTCCTTGCACAAAGATTATGTCTCCTTTCGGAGGTGATCTGGGTAGGCAACTAACTAAGAAAGTTTTTAGTGGGCTTCCATTCACACTAACTTTCATTTCCCCCAATACAAGGCTAGGGCCTCACAGCCACACCAACACCTGAAAGTCATATACCCCTGCAAGCAAGGCTAGGAGCGGTGTCGCTCAGTACAACAGACAAAGCTTTCTCAAGATGATAGTCAAAATCATGAGAAAGAAGTTAACATGGCTTTGGAATCTTTAGACTCAACAAAGATTTCTTTATTATAGTGAGGTGGAATCACCAGAAATAGGTATGTACTTACTTAAGTCATTCCTGAAGGTTCAACTTCTGGCAGGCCCTCTAAAGTTGACACAAACTTGTCTCGGATTCAAGGGTCAAATTTTATGATTCTCTCAAAGAGAGAAGAGCATACTTCTCTACCTTTTCACCCTACCCAAACACATCAAACATATTCATCCATAAGCTTTTGGGACTCTAGTTCTCTCAAAGAGAGAATAGCCTAATCCCCTAACAAGTAGACATGCCAAAGATTCACTACCTTTCCTTGCTTCCCCATGTATCTATCATGCTAGCAAAATTTGGGTCTCAGGTTCATCCATGGGTAGCATTTCCATGTAATGAAGAGCCTATTACCCTATCCTATTAGAAATAGGGAATACTAAGAGGGGGGGGGGGGTGAATTAGTATTCCACAAACTTTATCTTTTTCCCAATTATGGATATAATAGATTATCTTTACACATACATAACATAAGAAGCTAAACAACATGCATAGCAATAAAACTAAAGAACTCATAACACATGATTTGTTCTCAAGGAAACCCTGGCCAAGGGAAAACCCTGGTGGGGATGGTACCCACAAAGATCCACTAATCAGAAGTATCTTGTTAAGGATGTTGACCCTGTTAGGAGTCTATTACAAGCATATAGTGTATCAGTCCTGATTAAGGGACTATAGGCCTTGTTAGAAGCCTCAACCCTGTTAGGAGTTGGTAGTACAAAAAGTGATTACCAGCTGAGCCCACTACCCAAACAAGTAATGTACAATATACACTGATTACAAAAAGAGGTCAAGGTACATAACCTTATACTTCTTGCATCAATATCTCTTCACTGCTTTTTCACTATTGCTATCACATATACATCATATATCTCGCATATGCCATCTTTCTTCTTACATTTTACAATTACATTTATACAAGTTATTAAGGCTAATAACTTTACTTGGTCGGCTGCCATATTACAAAGTAACTTTATCTAAGGGTTAACATCTAGGATGTCATCCCTTTATATTGTTAAGATATTATTTTGATAAACAAAATAATCCCTTAACTCTTTACCAATTATGTCTTCATATTCTATCCTGTTGGCTTCATACTGTCTTTGATAAAACTATCATAACTATTTCCGTACATGTCGTACTAACTTGAACTCTAAGATGGGTCATCATTAGTCATCATAGAGTCCATGTTCAAGTGCACAAGCACTGAACTTACGCCAATCAATGTCGTAAACAAAAATTGTATCCAGGTGCACTAGTGAAAACATTGTCTCACACTTAGACAAATTTACAATGCACTCTGTCATACTTGCTTTCTGAATTGTGTGATCTTCATGTGGATCATATGTTTCCATAATGACAACATCTATATAATCAACTCAGCCAAATTGCCAACAATCTCCCCCTTTGTCATTGGTGGCAACATATGAGAAAATTGGCTAAGTGAACAACTTCAAAATCTCAAAATTGTGGCCATAGTATAAAATCTATATACTATCCTTATAACTCCTCAAAATATAATCTCTAATACAATACTCCCCCTAAGAGTATCAATCCATATCATATACAATGAATTTTCTACTAAATATCTCTCCCCCTTTGACAACAATGACAAAATAAAGGTAGGGAGGGCTACAAAACTGTAACACAAAAGATTTTACCTTAATTCATTATTGCAAAGCCGGTAGGCTTGCAACACAATCTGCAAAATCAATCTTCGTAGCTTCTATCTCCTTCTCCCATGATTTCTTAATGGAATCTACCACATTGAGTAGTGTGCTCAGTCCATAAGATGTTATTTGACATGCTTGGAGGGTCTCAAAGTTAAACTTTTGAAAAGATATCTTAGCTGAAAGACATTCTTCCAACTGCTCTTCAATAACACTTAACTTCATAGAAGTATGTTATCTCAAAATAGTGAGTCTTCTCATTTTTCTAGTCCTCTCATCTTGCAAAACTCTTATTTCATCATAAAAATTCTGAAATTTCTTCTCAATGTCACATACCTTCACATTAGGGCTAGAAAGAAGGTTAGATTCATTCTAAATTTCTGCTTCCTTCAACTTGATCTTCTGATCTTCTTCTACTGTCAAAATATCTAGTTTTGTACATTGTATGTACAAGGATTTTCCTATCGCCAAATGCTTCCTCAAGTCCTTGATACAAATATCAAGACTGTTAATATCATTTCTGATATTCTGGCTGATGTTCAAAAGCATTCCAGCCTCGTAGTCTACATGTGCCTTTAACTTTGCAATCTCAGATAGGTTTGTGAACTCATCATCAAAGGTTCTCATCACTTTCTTTGCTTTCTCTAGAGGGTTTGCATCTACAATCTGTGTAGTTACAATACCTTGTAATTTTTCAGTAAGGTCCTTCAGAAATCTTTCAAGACTCTTAACTTTCTTATTCTTCCCAATGATTTTGTTCAAAGATGTGATCAATTCCATGTGATCATCATCATCTACTTATTTTCCCAAATCCTCAAACAAAGATCCAATTTGCTTCTTCTTTCTAGTCTCAGGAGTAAGACTGATTTCTTCTTTAGAGGGTACAAGAGCTTGTACTTCTACCACTTTGGGTTCTTCAATAATAGACTAGGTCTACTCTGCTTCTTCAATTCTATCTGGTTCATCAAGAGCCGAATTGTCAACAATGTTCTCTAAATTCTTGAATACATTATCATCAATATCCAAGGTAATCTTTGTACCTTCAACATTCATAGATTCTTCTTCAATGTTAATAGCTGGTGGAGAGGGAATGTCCTCTTGTTCTACTCCTTCTGCTTGCTCTGCTGCAACTAATGGCTCTCCAATAATTTATGCCATAACTTTGACTATTGCCTGTTCTATCTTTGTATTCACTTCTTCATATTGTCCTACCATGATCTGAATGGTTCTCCTTTTTGTCCTTAAATGGGTGCTAAGGGGTTTCAAAATTTGTTTAAGATGATCATCATCTCTCACATCGCATAGTTTCTTCACAATATTCTCTCTGATAGATTTGTCTTCCTCTTGTGCTCTCTTCTTCCTGTTAACAAGTTTCTTGAATAAGTCATCAGGTATCTTACCCTGAATAGTGTCAAACTTCTTATTAGCCAGAATCATGTGCTTGACCACTGAATTTTCAAGATTCAATCTCTCTGAGTAGTCATAGAGGTCATAGTATTTATTCATCTTAGTGAAGTCTCCATCTTTTATAATCTCTTCATTCACTCTCTCAACTCTCGGTTTCCATGCTTTCTTCTTAACAGTGGTGTCATCATCTTTAATTTCTACAATTTTTTTAGGGACTGGCTACACTAAAGTTTTCTACCACTTAATAGGTCTAGTAGCACTTTCTTTCACTCTCTTTCTAGGTGTGGAGGAAGAGGATCTAGTAGGTTTCCTTGCTTCTTGTTCCTCCTCAAGTTCCTCTACTTTCACCTTGACTTGTGTAGCTTCATGTTGTACTACACTAGATGATAAGGGAGGTATAGACAAAATCTCTTTTTGTCCAATTTACACTTAAGCAGCCTACTCACATATTCTTCTTTCTTAGTTTTAGATATTTCATAGCCAAGAGGGTTTATGAACTCAATAATAGGTTCTACTGCTTCAATATAGGTAAAGTCAGTGTCAACCATAAAACAAATGTCATCTTTATACTTCTCCACAAGAGACTGTGGCATCCTTGATCTGCTAGTTACCAAGTTCTTAAATGTCTTCATCACCAATATTGCACTTTCATTTACTTTGTCAATAACATGCCTCATATATACTCTATTTATCCTTTCCATTGTAGTTTGTCCATCATTCCAATCATTTGCAATGGTGTAAGGAAATCTTCTTAATAAGTGGAAAAAAATGGAAGTGATCAAAGATGAAAATCTAAATTGTGCATACTTTGTCTTCTTAATCTTCTCCAAGTTCTCAAACAATTGAATTCTCATAATTTCACACATATCAACTGGCACTTTGTCAACACACATCAAATAAGCTATGTGTTCCATTCTGGCTGCCATGTCATCCTCTCTTGAATTTGCACAAAACTTAGTTGTTAGGATCTTGCATAAGTATCTAACATCATGTTGTTGGATCTTACTAATTACAATTCCTCTACCATTATAGGATGAACCTGTGTTGTCAATGACTATTTTTCTCATGTTCTTCTCATTTAAAGGAATAGCTCCAAATTTAGATAGTCCAATGACTTCATGAATCAAATCAGCTATAGTTTCTATCACTCTATCTTCTAGCCAAAACTTCCCATTATGAATTCTGCTAAGGATTATCTTAGTGCATTCTTCATTATCAAACTCATACTTCAATGCATACTTCACAATCTCCTTGTCTTTCAAATGATCATATCCTTCTTTCAATGACATGTCTTGGTTGTAAATCTTCTGATACTCATTTGTAAAATCACTATCACTAATGGTTTCTAACTTGCATCCAAGATAACTTCTTACATTCTCTAAATGCAAAACTCCGTCTGGTACGGATGATAAAGCTAACCTAGGGTCTTCTTCCAAGGGTTCTATTGGTTCCCTCTTCATTCTAGGTCTATTTTTGTCTCTAATATTATGAATTAAAGATACATCCATGATTACTTCAAATTCCTTTTACAATCTACCAAGTAAAATACCTCAATTTCATGATTTTAGGGCTTGCGTAGAGTTGGCACTCAAATCCTTCACCAAATCATTGCAAAATGATTCCAATCACTACTCTTTGATCTCCTTAACACTTGTATTCACTTTGATGATCAACTAATACCGATCATAACCTTATATTAATTCAATCTCACTTAATTCTGACATCGCATTCAATTCTTTTGCTGCTTCTTTCCAAAAAGTTCTTTTTGCTAACTTGCAAAACTCAAAACTTCTTGCGATCTCACAAAACATAATATTTTTCTTTTCGCTCTTAACCATAGCATTAGAACATCATAAACTACCTTGCATTAACTGCGCAAGACTCAATTCGACATAAATCTACTTCTACACTAATCCAAGTACCTATTCTACTGTAATTTTCATAAATTAGGTGCTTTGAGATAGGTCGGGTAAGGATTCATTCTTACCACTTGATACTTCACCTTTTTGATTACCTTCAATGTTGAATATGTCTCCTTGATCTATTCTTTTAACAAACTTCACTTCATCTATATTTCTATAGCAACCTTTATGATTGTTACTTGCATCTTCATTTCTTCTTGCATGACTTCTAGGGTTAGGGTTAGGATGAAAAACTCCATTGTTTATTTTGCAAAACCTTGTTGTATGTCCAATCTTGTTGCATATCTGACAAACAATTCCATTGTTCCCATATCTTGGTCCAGGTGGATTAATCTGTGATCTGCAGTTTCTAGCAATGTGTCCAACCTTGTTGCATCTATAACATACTACTCTATTTCTTTTGTTCATATCATCAGTAGGTCTCTTATCTGCATTGTTAGTATTCCTAAACATTCTACTATTATTGTTATTTTCAATAAATTTAGGTTTCCTACATTCAATAGCTCTATGTCCAAAACCATGACAATTATAACAATAACCATTAAGAGGTTTAAATTGCTTACCTATACAATCTCTCTTCATATGACCAATAGTATTACAAGCAAAACATCTACCTTTGAATTCTCTTTGCATACCTTTGAGTGATTCTTCTTTCTTAGGTGGTTCTTCTCCTTTAGGGGTATCTTCATATTTGTTGATCTCATTAGACTTCTTCTCATTTATGCTTTCACATATTTTCAGATCTGGCTCCTTACTTTCATCATTTGCTTTAAGAGTGTTAAATCCAAGACCAGTCTTATCATAGAATGGTTTCTGAAAAGATGCTTGTTCATCAATCTTCTCACTAGTTGAATATAACCTTTCAAGTTGTTGTTTGGATTGAGTCAGTTCACCTTTCAAAATCTTGTTGTATTTCTCAAGTTTAGCATACTACAAATTGACTTTCTCAAATTTAGATGTTACTTTGCCAAGTTTAGATTTCAGTCCTTCATTTTCAATCTTCAACCTTTCATTCTCAGATTTTAGATTTTCTTCATTCTTTCTATTTCCATCTTTCAGATTAAGCTTCAGATTTTCTATCTTTAGTTCATGCTTAAGGATCTCATTTTCTTTTTCTAAATTGTCATCACAGTTTTCAATAAGAACTTCGGATTCTTTTTCAGATTTCAAATCTTCAACTTCTTTTTCAGTTTCTCAATGAGGTTCTTTGCATCATCATATTTCCCTTTCAGAGTGTCTCTCTCATTAGTAAGCATATCAATCTATTCAAGAGATTCTTCAAGATTCTTCTATAGTTGATCCATATCCATAGAGATCTTACTCAAGCTGCTAGGCTTTCCTTGAATGATTTTGTTTTGAGTAACTAAGCTCTGATACCGATTGTTAGAAATAGGGAATACTGAGAGGGGGGGAGAATCAGTATTCCACAAACTTTATCTTTTTCCCAATTATGGATATAATAGATTATCTTTACACATGCATAACATAAGAAGCTAAACAACATGCATAGCAATAAAACTAAAGAACTCATAACACATGATTTGTTCTCGAGGAAACTCTGGCCAAGGGAAAACCCCGGTGGGGATGGTACCCACAAAGATCCACTAATCAAAAGTATCATGTTAAGAATGTTGACCCTATTAGGAGTCTATTACAAGCATATAGTGTATCAATCCTGATTAAGGGACTATAGGCCTTGTTAGAAGCCTCAACCCTGTTTGGAGTTGGTAGTGCAAAAAGTGATTACCAGCTGAGCCCACTGCCCAAACAAGTAATGTACAATATACATTGATTACAAAAAGAGGTCAAGGTACATAACCTTATACTGCTTGCATCAATATCTCTTCATTTCTCTTTCACTATTGCTATCACATATACATCATATATCTCACATATTTCATCTTTCTTCTTACATTTTACAATTACATTTATACAAGTTATTAAGGCTAATAACTTTACTTGGTCGGCTGCCATATTATAAAATAACTTTATCTAAGGGTTAACATCTAGGATGTCGTCCCTTTATATTGTTAAGACATTATTTTGATAAACAAAATAATCCCTTAACTCTTTACCAATTTTGTCTTCATATTCTATCCTGTCGGCTTCATACTGTTGTAGACACATAAAATTGGACAAATACTTTTAAAATGCAAAAATCAATTAAATGGCTCAAAATCATCAAAATGCATTGAAATGGACATAATTAAATAAAGTTGGACAAAATCAATTAAAGAAAAGGAAAAATTAAATAATGATGTTAAATAATTAAATCAAAGCTTAAAAGGGGTAAAAACACTATATAATTGATTTTAATCAATTAATTGTATAGTTGTTTAATCAAAAATCAAAATGAACCTATTACCCTTCCATGGCTAAATTTAATTAATTAATTGAATTTAATAATGCCTATTTTCTTTCAACAAAGTGGTCAACCAATGAAAATTGAGAACAAGTGTACATGGATCACTTACAAAAGGATGCATCTCACTCACTCATTTTAAAGTTTTAATCTCAACCATTCAATCTTGTCCTTTTGTCCAAAGCTTTGAGACAAACATTTAAATTGTCCTCCCATTTATGAACAAAGCAAAGTTTTTGACTTAACCATGGGATAACCATGATTACTTCACTCCACCCCCTACCCTTGGGAAATTACTATAAGTATGAGGCATTTTGGAGAGCATTATCATCTTGGAATTTCATTTGCATAGCATTGTTACTATAGGCAATTGAGATCATTCTAAGAGCAATTTGAGCATTTTAGAGCAATTAGCATTGAAATTTGTCAATTGAGCTAGATTAAGCATTAAATAAGCATTGTAGAAGCATAGTAGTAGCAGCATCTCTCATTTTAGAAGTGTCACTAGTGAGGATTTGAGCTAAGAGCTTCATTTACCACTTCTTTCTAGAGAATCATGAGATGTTCTAGATTATAGTTTCATTTTAAAGTAGATTTGCATTGTATTTCCTTTAAATTGTTGCTATTTGATCTTAATTTCATGAAGGTGATTATCATCATCACACAAATGGCACCCATCGTGGGGCTCCAAGCCTCATTTCATCATTTTCATCTCCATTTGCATGCTAGGATATTTTATTTTCCATGAATTTCTTGCAGGAAACTGGTAAAGTCACACCTACAATAGATTTGTTCATGCCTGCAGTCATCTTACTGCCGCTTACAATCTCTGTATTATCGCCTATTATCTAGAAATTCATGCCTGGTATGAAGCTTTGCTACGGAATTACAGCCTTCATAGTCACTTGAAGATCACATGTTCGCACCTCTGGAAAGTGACTTATCCAGCCTTTGTATCCTAAAGTCATGCCTGTAACTCAGGGAGTATCGCATTTTAAGATTCTGCTATCGCTTTGATTAAAGCTTTGCTTCATTTCCTTAAGATTCAGTCACGCTTTGAGTCTTTTCAATCTCACTTTAGAATTGATAAAGTGTCACTTCTTAATAATCATTTGCAGCAATTTAAGTGTTTGTTCACACTTCCAAATAATCTATTGTCGCCTGTGTAATTCTCACTATCGCTTATGTCACTGA
Organism: Chamaecyparis obtusa; assembly: GCA_027943335.1. Classification (NCBI taxonomy): domain Eukaryota; kingdom Viridiplantae; phylum Streptophyta; class Pinopsida; order Cupressales; family Cupressaceae; genus Chamaecyparis; species Chamaecyparis obtusa. Next base: position 114,645 of record BSBK01000286.1, on the reverse strand, counting down.
AAAGTGTCACTTGCTACCAGTAAAGTTACGCTTGTGAGCAATCTATTCACGCTTATTAGCTGGATGATGGCACCTGCTACTTGTTGTCTGCATTTACTCTTAATTTGATCAAATCATTTGTCTAACTCCCTATTTTTATGATTTTGACAGTAAATGAGCAGTCACAGGAAAGTACAGAAGCATGCAAGCAGATTTAACAAGGAAGGAAAGGCTCTAGCAAAGAAAATCAAGAAGGAAAACTTTGAGCAGATCAAGGCTATCATTGAAACCACTCAAGAGGAGGATAATCAGGTATTTCAGCACTATAATAAAAAATTTTAGGCATACAAATCAAATTTTGCTTCTCTAAATTAGATTTTTAGTCCTTAGATCAAATTTTCTTTGAAAGTTTGCAAATAAGCTCTAATAAATTCATACATAAGTGTTGTGCTTTGTCAATTCAACTTTCGTTTCCCCTCACTTTGATTGTTAGTGTTGACTAACTTGCTGGTGGCCAAGCACATTGGGTGGAGGATATTTCCAAGGTGAGTGAAATAAAATGAAAATAATAAAAAATGCCCCTAACTTCGGTTAGCTACGAATGAGGTAAGCCTAAACTAGTCAATTCTTCCTTAGCTTGTGGCATTTGATGCTTTTCAAATCTAGTAATTAAAATGGGAAACGAACCAAACACTTCTATTTCTAAGAATCTCTTTGTTACGAGATTGAAAAAGAACCTTATTGCTTGAGTGTTTGAGGAACTAAAGGGAAAGTTAGGGATATGCTCTTCACCTTTTAGGTGAACCAAATTCCCAAAAACTTAACCTTAATTCCATTTTCATGCTTTCAATGAACATGCTAGGGATTTAGTGGGCTCGCCTCCTGAGTTTGCCTTAGCGAGGCCGATGAGAGGGATAGCCCAAGTGGGACACACTTGCTTTTACTGCAAGAATCCAACCCACTTTAAAATAAAATGCATGCATCCTTAATGGGGTGTGTGACAAACGAATTTTGATTTTTCAACCTTCCTCTAGTAGTCATCATAGATTGTGCAAAATCATACTTCGGTGTGTGTGGGAAGCCCCTTTATTGGGAGATGAGAGATTAAAGTCTATTTGAATGGAATCATTATTAAAACCTAGGTAAAATAGCAAAGCCACCTTGTAGAGCCATGTTTACAAGCCAATTTGACTTTAGGTAGGCTGTTTGGAATTCTTTCTTGTGATATACTTGTGAAAAACATTGGAGAATATACACATTAGAGTGTTTCTAGGGACATGATGACTAAGTGATGTGTGTGTTGCAATTGTTTCTCTATTTTCAAACATAGAAATTCCAAAAAAATTTGATCTTAAACATTTTAAAAATAAAAAATCTTACACCCTATTCAAAGAAGTGTTCCCTGGACACAAAACAAACCCACCTATCAGAGGTTCAATCATGCTTGTGACTTATTCAAATATGCATAGACACAATAAAGTCACGCTTAGAGAAATTGTAAACACGCCTAAAAAAATTGGAAATCTGCTTACTAACAACAAAGTCTTGCCCAGTAACCTACAATGAATCACCTAACAAGAAACCAGTGCATGCCTACAGAAGTTTTAGTCATGCCTATGCCCAGGATAGTCATGCCTAGAAACTTAAAAGGGAAAACAATGAGTACTTTCAGGGGGGATCAAAAAATTTTGAATACACATTTGAGCACCCTTTTCCGTACTCTTATTGCTACAACCTTCAGTTTGATAAAAAATCCTATCTTGCACTATTGTTGCAAATCATATAAAGGATTAGACCATGAGCAATTTTAGCTCTTATTCTCCAAGGTTCATGCCTGCATTTACTAGATCTTATTACATCAAAAAAACCTTGCAAGCTGACGGGACCTATTTGAGACAAGAGCTCCCTTATCCTGGAGATGAGACTACTCCTAGAATACCCCAAAAGTCACCCAAACAAGAAGGGGAAGACAACATGATGCACTATGGTAGTTTGGGTGGTAAAGACAATAATGGCATTGATCTCACTAACCAAGGTAATGCCACTAATGGGGGCATTGATATAAATAACCAAAGAAATACCAACAATGGAGGAGCAAATCAAAATGCTCAAGGGATTGACCAAACTCACACTCGAACTAACACCGAACTAATGGCAGAAGATGCCACAGATGAAAAGGTTAGTGAGGCTATCCAATGTCCTTATTTTCAAAAGCTCATGGAAAAGGCAATGGACAGGGATAGAGAAAAACACTTTTTGGACTTGGTACAAAAGGGTCTCAAACTTCCCCGTGACTACGATGTTAATCAACTTAAACTACTAGAAGTTTAAGAGAGTACCTTCAACATCATGAACAAGCAATTCAAGATGTTTCAAATGCAATTGGATAACATTTCTCCATAGAAGCATTGTGTCCATTCTCGTTTGATAAAAGCTTGGTTATGGTGCCATTCCCAATCAATGTTGTGTTCCCTGAGTATGACAAGTATGAAGGAACGACAGATCCCCAAGACTACTTATGGGAGTTTTATGCATTGAGCTTAGAGTTCATGCATGATACAACATATTTAATGAGATTATTCCTGTGAAGCTTAGGAGGCATGGCTATGGAGTAGTTTTCTAAATTACCCTCCGACATTAAGACCTTTGAAGAGTTAGCTTCAAAATTCATGGCCCATTACTCATCTAACATCAAGCATGAGGTCACGATGATAACATTATGTAACACTAAGAAAAATATGGAGAGGCATTTCTAACTTTTCTACAAAGATGGAGGACAGTTTTTGCAAGATATCTGAGGAGTGTGCCGGAAAAAGAGAAGATGGATCTATTTTCATAAATAGTTTGAGTAATGAATTGAACTACCAATTACGAATGCAATGTCTAAAGACCTTCCAAGATATAACTAAAAATGGAGTAATAATGGAGGAAGTGTTGGTCAAAAGTGGAGAACTCAAACTGTATAAAGATAATAAGAACAACTCCAACAACAATAGCTCCAGCAATGCCAACAATGGCAACAATGGCAACAATTAGAAGGATAATTGGTTCAATAGTAATAGTCACTATAAGAACAAAAATAAGGGGATTGTGAATGATGGAGTAGTAGAATCTAGCAACTTGAAGGTGGTCCCATTTTCTCTTACAAGGACACCTAATCAAGTGAATAATACCAATCAAATGTCCAATGCACCTTCCAACAACAACAATGCCAATAATGGGAACCAAGGAAATAATACAAGGGGTAATAAGTTTGATAAATATCTAGTGCCAAGTCCTCAAAGGCTCTTCACACCCTTGGGTGAACCCCTAGAAAAGGCCTTAAAGACTCTCAAGGATAAAAATGTTATTATGTTACCTAGCATTCAGCCTTATGAGCCAAATAACAAGCCTAGTTGGTGGAGCGCCAATAGCCATTGTGAGTATCATAGAATTTAAGGACACAAAACAAATGAATGCCTTCAACTAAAGAATGTAGTGCAAGATTTAATCAGTGGTGGAATGATTACCATTGAGGGACCTCAAAATAATGAAGACCATACAACATTCAAACAACCTTTCTACAAACATGACAAAGGGGAGTCATCTAATGGCAAGAAACAAAGTGCCAATAACCTTAACTTTGCGCCACCTTATGATAACATTGTGAATGCTATAATAGTCAAGGAACAACCTCAAAAAGAGACATCAAATTTCATTACAAGAGGGCAAAATTCTAGAATGACCATGCAAGGGATTGCTCCTCAAGTTACTAGCACTCCGCAGTCCAACATCATGGTCAAGCAACCGTCTACAACAACAAAATCTTATAGCTTGGTTGATCAATTGCAAAGAACTCCAACACACATCTCTATCTTGGAGCTATTGAAGCTATCCCCTAATCATAAGGAAATCTTAGAAAAATCTCTAGTATAGATGAATGTTCCTACTAACTTAGAAGAGGAGAAGTTCCAAAACATGGTAGGTCATCTTGTAGCACCTCATTGTCTCTCATTTTCCGATCAAGATGACATGTCTATAACCCATCCTGAAAATCTACCATTGCATATAGAGGTCTTAATAGAGAGGCATAGAGTCAAAAGAGCCCTCATTGATGGAGGAGCTAGCCTTAACATTTGTACATTAAGTCTTGTTAAATCCTTAGGGTTATCCAAGTATTGCATTGACCCTACGAAAAAGATCACCATCAAGGCTTATGATGAAGCTGAAAGGGCCTCTAAAGGCATGATTGTATTGCCCATACAAGTGGGACCTGTCAAGAAGGACACCAATTGCCAAGTGCTGGACATGAAGTTAACTTATAATATTTTATTGGGGAGACCATGGATCCATGAGATGCAAGCAGTCCCATCCACGTACCACCAATGCATAAAATTCACGTACATGGGTGAAGAAATCATGGTTGGGGGAGACTCAAACCTGTTCGAATATTGTAATGCACTCAAACCCCTTCATGAGATATTTATTCTACATAACCGAGAAGGAATCATTCAAAGAGCCACTATTGAAGATACCAAAAGGAATGATCCTATCATAACATTAAATGCTACATCAAATCCTCCTGAAGCTAGCTCAACAACATCAACTAAGGGAAAGGAAAAAGTGAGCTGCGAGGGTCCAAATACAATGGAAAGCTCATATCAAGCACCTAAATCAGAGATTGCAATCTACAAACCTACCAAAGAAGAAAAGGAAAAAGCTAAAGAAGATCATTACCAACACATGAGTAAAATGATGGATAAATTTGAAAAACAATGCAAGATTAGTTCAAAAGGAGTAGGAGAATACTCCGTTTCCTTATTTGACATGCCCACATCTCCAAAATCACATGGCAAACCATCAAAAGAACATCTTCCACATAAGTATAATTCCTATTTTGCAAGGGAAGATAACAAAGAAGCATGGGATAAGGAAGAAGAAGTCCTTCAATGGCTTTATCATGATGAAGAAGATACCTCAAACACTCCCATGGAAAGAATTTAGCATGTTAATATACAAACCGAGCAATATGGGAAAGGGTTTGATATAATGCAGAAGATGGGATACAAGGGAAGAGGACCCTTAGGCCAAAGAAATAGAGGATTGCTAGAACCCATTGAACCTATTTGTAGTGAAAAACAAGAAAGATCCAGAGTAGGCTACCAATACAAAGGTGAAAGCTCCAGCCTAATGCAAGACTTCTATCCTCGAGTAAATGCATTAGAATCTCATGGAGATAGTGATGACTCTAGAGATTATGAGTGGGATACCTTATCAAATGAATCATGTCAAGAGAAGGAGGTGGTCATAATACACACATATGCAAAGATCCCAAAGCAAGAGATTCAAATCAATGAAGAGACTAATATACAAGATCTCAACATAGGACAAGCATATACAAGTTCACCTTGGATAAATAAATTTTGGATGCCTTCAGAGGAGGGAGATTAAAATGTTAGTTTTAATCCACTCGTGGCTTTTCCCACATTGTTTCCCATAGAAGTCAGCGAGGACTCAAGTGAAGGGGATTTTGACCCTTCTTCCATGGATCACCTTGAGGAAGCGCACGTCATGATCTAAACAATACAATGTATGAACCTTCAAATGAAGTCATGTCCATAACCCAAATTGATGAAACCTTGCCTAATGACTCATTATCCTTGATACATCCCGACCTCATTGATTGGGACCAAACCGAGCCAAGTGACTTGCTTTACTTCCCGAATAACCAAGTAGCAAACCAATACCTTAATGTGGTTGAACCCTCTTTCACCAATGAACTTGAACCAAACATGATAGAAGTAGTGGGGGTTCAACCTCTTAGTCAAAAGAAAAAAATGAAAAAAAATAAGAAAAAGAAAAGTTCTAGTGTTGAAAACCATTATGTGGCAGCATTAGAACCAAAAAAAGTAAAGATAAAAGATGTTTCCCTTGATGAAAACCCAATTTTGGCATCAAAGGAAGAGAGATTGGATACCTTATGAGAGCATGAGGAAGAAAGGTCACCTATACTCATAGAGCCAACGGAAAAGGTTAACATTGGTACGGAAGTGGATCCAAAGTTCATCCACTTGGCTGCATCACTCACACCTCTAGAAAGGGAGGACTTCATAAAAAATTTCAAAGAACAACAAGTAAAATTTGCATGGTCATATGCCAACATGCCTGGTCTAGATCCTAACTTTATAATGCATCATCTAAATGTTAGACCAGGGGTTAAGCCCATTAAGAAAAAGTTGAGAAAGATGCACCCACACATAGCTCTTTTGGTCAAGGCAGAATTGGAAAAATTATTGAAAGTAGGATTCATAAGGGCAATAGCTTATGTTGAATGGATCTTGAACATTGTACCAATCACATAACATGACAAATCTATTTGAGTATGCACATATTTTTGAGATCTAAATCTTTCTTGTCCTAAAGATGATTTCCCACTTCCGAGTATTGATGCAATAGTGGACTTGACAGCAAGTCATTCCATGTATTCCCTAATGGATGGTTTCAGCGGGTATAATCGGATCAAAATTGCACTCGAAGACTAGGAGAAGACTACCTTTACTTTCCCTTGGGGCACTTTTGTTTGGAATGTCATGCCCTTCAGCCTTAAGAATGTTGGAGCTACTTATCAAAGGGCCATGACAACTATCTTCCATGACATGATGCACACATTCTTAGAAGACTATGTGGATGATATATTGGCAAAATCCCACAAAAGAGAAGAACACCTCCAAATTTTTAAAAAGATATTTGTTAGGTTAGAGCAATTCAAGGTCAGATTAAACCCAAAGAAATGTGCCTTTGGAGTCCAATCCGACAAGTTACTAGGTTATATAGTTTCCACCAAAGGAATTGAAGTGGACCCCGAGAAAGTACAAGCCATAATGGACATGGAGATACCAAATAATATCAGCCAAATGAGATCATTACAAGGCAAAATCCAATCCATAAGGAGGTTTATTTCTCAATTGGCTAAAAAATGTCACTCTTTCACCAAGTTGCTACATAAAGATACTATGTTCATATGGGATGCTGAATGTGATCAAGCTTTTACATTGTTGAAGACCTATTTGATTAATCCACCCATTCTCATGGCACCAATCAAGGGCAAAACATTACTTTTATACATATTTTCTACAGAAAGATCCCTAGGAGTACTTTTGGCGCAAGAGGATGAACAAGGAAAGGAAAGAGCTATTTACTATTTGAGTCAAACATTGATCAAATATGAACTCAACTACACATTCATGGAAAGAGATTTTTTAGTAGTTGTGTTTGCATCTCAAAAATTGAGACATTATATGTTGATGCATAAGGTCAAACTAATTGCCAAAATTGACCCTCTCAAATATTTGTTAAGTAAAATAGCCTTAATAGGTAGGATAGCCAAGTAGGTGATGATATTGGGTGAATTTGACATTGAGTATGTCGATAGAAAGGTAATCAAAGGACAAGTGATAGCAGATCACTTAGCTGAAAATACCATGACTTCTACACAAACTATACAATTAGAGTTTCTGGATTCCGCCATTATCAACATAGAGGCAAAAATGTGGAAGTTATACTTTGATGGTTCCTATACTCAAGGAGGTTCCGGGGCCGGTATACTATTGGTCACTTCACAAGGTTACACCATTCCTAAGTCCTACAAGCTTATGTTTCCATGCACAAATAATATAGCAGAATATGAGGCACTTGTCATAGGTATCAAAATGGCCTTAGAATGGAACATCACGGAGCTACAAATTTATGGAGATTCTCAACTTATCATCTATCAAGTTAACAATGAATATAACACTAAAGATGAAAATTTGATGCCATATAAGACCATGATTGATGGATGGAAGAAGTACTTTGCTTTGATCACCTTTGAGTAGATTCCTAGAGAGCAAAATAGAGTAGTTGATGCCATGGCTACCTTGGTTTCCTTGTTACAAAAACTTGATCAAAATGAGAAGTATGAGTTCTTGGTGGAAGAGTTGGTACAACCTACATTCAACCTTCTTGACACCCGAATTGTTTCTCTATTACATGGACATGACTCCCCTTGGTACGGACCTATATTTGCCTATCTTAAAGACCAAGTGCTACCCTTAGATCAAACCCGAGCTCAAAAATGAAACTTTATACGCCAATCAGCCCGTTACATAATCCTCTCTGAAACATTGTATCGTAAGGGTCTTGACGGGACATTACTTAGGTGTCTAGAGGAAGAAGAGTCTAGATTATCTTTACATGAAGTTCATGAAGGCGTTTGTGGGTCCCACACAAGTGGTTTAAATCTGGCTAAGAAAATCCTTCGCTTAGGGTATTTCTGGAATACATTAGAAAAGGATGCTTGCCACTTTGTCAAGATATGTAGCAAATGTCAATATCATGGCGACATGATACATGCACCGGCACAAGAACTACACCCATTTGTTACACCTTGGCCTTTCTATCAGTGGGGTTTGCTCTAATTGGAGTCATCTACCCACCTTCTTCAAATGGACACAAATATATCATAACAACCACATAATATTTCACTAAGTGGGTTGAAGCAGTTCCTTTGATCACGGCAACAGGAAAACAAATTTCCATGTTCATCTTGAACCACATCATTTGTAGATATGGCATTCCTCACGCCATCATAACAGATAATGGAAAATAGTTTAAAAACAAGGATGTTGATGAACTTTGTGCTACATTCCATATTACCCATAACTCCTCATCAATCTATTACCCTCAAGGAAATGGGCAAGCTAAAGCCACGAATAAGAATATCTTGAAAATATTGAAGAGGTCGGTCAATAAAATAGGAAGGGATTGGCATGTACAAATTAATCCAGCATTATGGGCCTATAGAACCAGCATAAGAACACCCACATGAGCTACGCCATTCTCATTAGTCTATGGGGCCGAAGTAGTTCTACCATTAGAGGTTGAAATCCCATCTCTATGAGTTTCATTACAAGGATTGATCACAGATGAGGATTATAGAGTCGCTAGGCTTCAACAATTGGAGTTGCTTGAAGAACATCAAACACAAGCTTATGAGCACCTAAAAGTGTACCAACATAGAATCTCGAGGAATTATAATAAACACATCAAACCGAGAGTCTTTCAGGTAGGAGACTTGGTGTTGAGAGAGAATCCAAAGAATCAGGTGGAAAGAGAGAAGAAAGGCAAATGGGAGGCTAATTGGCTCGGTCCATTCATCATAGTGTCTGCATTTGGCATAGGAACTTATAAGTTATCAGATTGTGATGGAGAAGAAATTCAAGAACCCATCAACAGTATTCATCTCAAAAGGTTCTACACATGAAAGAGTATAAAGAGTATCAGATTGAGCACATCCTATTTATTGCACATAGTCAAAGAGATCTTGAAAAATACAAAAAATGAAAAAAATGAAAAAAAATACAAAAAAGAAAGAGAAAAAAAGTGCCTTGGTGAAAACCTAACAATAGGTGCCTTGGTAGAAAAAAAAGTAAAAAGCTTTAAAAATAGAAAAAAGAGCTTGATATATCCAGAAGATGAAAACTTGGTAAAAAAGCACCTTTTGTTCCCTTAAGTTGGTCTTTCCTAGTTGCATATGTCCATATTGCATTTCCACCATCCCATTTGTACAACCACCATTGCATCTGTCATTTGTACATAGTCATAATAAATTTGGTCGCATTGTTGCATTGCCTATCAGCCCTAAGTTTGTCAACCGATCACATTTATCACTTGGGGGTAGAAGAAGATGGAAAATTTGGTACCAAATGGATTCAATAAGTGCTACAATCAGTCACATCAGTGAAAGATTTATCAGAGTTTCAGAAGAATGGAAAGTTTTCTTGAGCCTAAGTATTTGATCCTACAACATGATCCTTGAGCCTTCATTGACTTTATTATTTGGGATTAAAAATTGACAAAAACACCTTAAAGATCAGAATACTTGGAAATACTTGTTGGAAAATCCTAAAACATGGCAAAACACTCAAAAATTTCTTTTGTGCAAAATAATGAAACATGGTAAAACACTTGAAGTTTTTGATAAATCGTGATGACATTGAGTTTTTCTCATATCTTTGGAGCTATTCGATGATATTTTGACTAGATTAGCCATGATAAAGATGTGATATTTTATTGCCTTTTAGTGATTGTGTGGAGGAAGATTCATCACCTTCTGAGAGTTTGTCTAACGACATGGTCATCAAAGAACCATCAAGGACTCTCTCATAAGAGGGTGGATTAACCTTTGCTTGTTTACGCAAAAGGATCCCTTGACTATTTATATCTTCTATATCTTAATACCAAAAATCCACTTGAAACATTGAATCCGTTGACACCGGTATTCAGACTCCCATAGTTTGGTCATCCAACTAGTGAGGTTTGTACTTGGTTCAAAAAGGAGGTTACCAAATGTGATAAAAAGTGGTATTCATATCATCATGATGTGGTTAGTGGTGATTGTACTAAGCTTTCTAGTCCCAAAATGCTCCATGATGAAACTTTATCCTCAAGGCATTTATTTGCTAAAAGCTGGTGACACTTAGGTTGCATTGCATGTTAGATTAATTGCATTATCTTGTTAGATTAATTGCATTATCTTGTTAGATTAAATGCATTTGTTTATGGTTAATTTTCCAAGGGAAAGAGGGGGTACATTAATAATCTGGGTTAGCCAAAACATACAAGCAAAATGGGATTCAATCAAATGTTTATTCTTGATCAAAACACTACAAAGAGAATGAGATTATCTTTTGCATCCATGCATTGATCATTATTCATTATCCACATATTAGAAAAAGAAAACATCCATACATCATGTGCATACATATAGCTAAGGATAGACTGCAATACATTGAAAAATTAGAAACAAAGGACATACATGAGCATTTCCATAACACATTTTGCATCCATACAGGAAAAACTTCAAAGCATCCCAAAACATTCATACATCTTTGCATACATCTATATATATCATAAAATAAGGTACTGCATCCATCACATGAATTAAAGTAAATGCATAATACATCATATAGCTGCATAAAAGATAATCTCATAAATCAACTCATCAAGGAGAACCACTAAGTATATCATCATATATCATCAGAAAAGTGTTCATCATATATCCTCAAATCAGTATATCATGATACAATGACATCAAGTGATACATCAAATGTTCTAATCAAGGAAGTAACATGACATGTGAAACAAAGAGGACATCATCAATGAGTAACTATATCAATCAAGATCCTGTAGCACCAGATCCATCTGGACCTCTACCATCTTGTGGGGGAGGAGCCTGAGAAGTGCCTGCTCCAACAGACCTACAACAACAGACATATATGTCCTCAATACCTACATATCTCGGGATAATCTATCAATACGATCACCCTATGCACCCTGTGGCTGTGGAGCTAGTGGAGGCATCTATGGAGCCCCATCATCCTGCTGTGCCTGATCCTGCTGAGTTGCATCATCATCATGCTGAGCCAAGGCTACTCTCTGCAACTGTACCAAGGGATCTAATCCCCTAGGAACCTGCCTAGCTACATCAACTTGTGCCTATCTCTGAGCTCTCTGATGTCTATGAGCTCTATCCTATCTATCTGCTCTAGGCTATCTATCAACTACATCATCCTACGCTCTAGCCTTTCTATCTCTAGCATCCCCATGACCATGACCCCGTATCACCCAACCTCTACCTGCTACAACCCAAGGATGTCTACATCCTTGTCCTCTTTGATGTCTACCATCCCTATCACCATCACAACGTCCAGGAATAGGCTCAGCTGGATCAGTGAAATGAGGAAACCTGTTGCGAGCCCACCAATCTGCATACTCATGAGACATCCCTACATCAGCCATACCAAGAAGTATCTCCCATCTGCAAATAGTCATGCCCACAATTTGATCTAATGAAAACTGATAATCAATACATGGACCTCATAGAGAGATCTATGCCTGTACTCAAGCATATAATGCATTGCCCTGAGGCATATCCTGTATCTGCCCATACTGTCTCAAAACTCTACTGAAGTAGAAGTGCTCAATAGTAGTAGTGGTGTGCCCAATCATCCAGTGCAGGGTGAACATGTATGGTAACTCATCACCATCCTCTCTCCAATGATCACAACCCAGATAAGGATGCCACTGAACCTGATCCAGATCATCTATCTACCCGTGCCAGTAATCCAAATGACCCAAGTGGTACTGAATCACCATCCCAGTGTAAAGGAAAGCATAAGGAAATCCCCGTGGTCAAACCCTATCAGAAATGGGCCTAGTAATGGGAAGATTCTCCCATATCCACAACTGAAGAACAATGGCACCCGTTGATAATGATGCACTCCCTCGAAATACCACCTCATGTAAATCGTGATATAGTTGTGCTAGGATGCAAGAACCCCAATCAAATCATCAAGGATGAGAAAGTAAATCCTCCAGAATCCTACCCCAACTGACATAAAAACCATGACCTCACCGATCGAGAAGAAGTAAACTACCAATCACTGCACCCAAAAATATTGGTAATGTGGGAAAAGATGCAAACTGAGGCCATGTAATAGTATCCCCATCTCCTATAGTGTTGTCCCTGAATACTCGTCGGCAGACAGAAGAGTCATACACAGAGTCGTAATAGACCAACTCACCTCTGTAAGGAATCTGAAGTAATTGATACACGTCCTCTAGCATGATCATCATCTCTCTGTATGGTAAATGAAAGGTGTTGTGGTCAGAATGCCATCGCTCTACCACTGCAGTCAGTAACCCATGGTTTAGCTGAAACCATGGGAGGTCAAGTAGAAATCTCAAACCACATCTCTCAATAACCCGAAACTCAGCTGTTGTGAGTCCCTGACCCAAGTCAATAACCCAGGATGCAATTGAATGGATGTATAGAGTAGGGTAGTGATCCTGTTGGCAAGGCAAAGGAATCATATAATACATTATATCAAGAAATTATCTCAAGTCAATCAAAAGTATCAAGTAATCACACCAAGTACCATCATTCATTTCTTTGTATCCTGAGAACGAAGTGACAGTATCAAATCATATCAGTTTTCACACTGATTGATTTATCCTATCAGTCACTATCCTAATCAGATTGACAAATCATATTCTAAGGTACCACTATCCTAATATCCTAAACCAATTGTTTTCTTGACAGTCACAAACCTACACTAATCATCTGACTCTCTCATCAGGGAATTATCACATTTTTCATTAGAAGAAATCAAGTACAAGGGTGACAAAGTATAGAAATTTTTCAAAACATTCCCTAGGCATGATTTTTATCATGTCAGGTGACAGTTTTCTAGCTACGCGACAGTGAATGCTAGCCTAGGCAATAGTAAATCAGTTAGGGTTTGCATAAGCGACAACCCATCAGAAAAGGGACATTTTGACCTAGCTCAAGGTGTGAGTATTCCATTGCTAGGCAAGGATCAAAGATTCCTAAGCGATAGTAAAACACATGGAGGTGAGAGTAAAACACATAGAGGTGATAGTTAAAGGGTCTAGGTGACATTGAATCTATTCCTAGGCGAGATTTGTAAAATTCAACCCAATGATGAAACATTAAATTGCAATAAATGCACCATAAATGAAAAGTAAAGGTTCGTAATGACTTATCGGAGCTGCATAATCAGGTGGTCTCACATATCTCTGGCACCTCTCGAATCTATGCTCTTGAATCGACACAACCATCTCAAAATCACTAGAGGATCAGAGCAAAATCACCAAGGATGAAAAGTAAAAATGAATAGAAAAACAAGGTTTCTCAACCTATTTAAGGTATTTTGACCTAATTTTGGAGGTAAAACTAGCTTTTGACCTATCTAAACTAATCAAAATGAACCGGGGCATAATCTTACATCATGACATCTCATCAATAGTCAGAAATGAAAACATATTCGATAAATCAAATCGAATCTCATCAACTCTTTTCAAAGCAAGAAATTAATATGTTTTAATTTCTGAGGGGGCATTAGGGTATCAAATCGACATCGCAATCAAACATCATGAAATCAGTGGGGCATCATAAATTTTTTTTATCAAGAATCAGTATCATATCACATCAAAGGCAGTAATCAATCACTTCAAAGGCATATCAGGAATCATCAATCAGGACGTAAATGAATCTTTGAATCAATGTTCTTCGTGCATTAATTCAAAGAGGGGCATTTGTAGACACATAAAATTGGACAAATACTTTTAAAATGCAAAAATTAATTAAATGGCTCAAAATCATCAAAATGCACTGAAATGGACATAATTAAATAAAGTTGGACAAAATTAATTAAAGAAAAGGAAAAATTAAATAATGATGTTAAATAATTAAATCAAAGCTTAAAAGGGGCAAAAACACTATATAATTGATTTTAATCAATTAATTGTATAGTTGTTTAATCAAAAATCAAAATGAACCTATTACCCTTCCATGGCTAAATTTAATTAATTAATTGAATTTAATAATGCCTATTTTCTTTCAACAAAGTGGTCAACCAATGAAAATTGAGAACAAGTGCACATGGATCACTTACAAAAGGATGCATCTCAATCACTCATTTTAAAGTTTTAATCTCAACCACTCAATCTTGTCCTTTTGTCCAAAGCTTTGAGACAAACATTTAAATTGTCCCCCCATTTATGAACAAAGCAAAGTTTTTGACTTAACCATGGGATAACCATGATTACTTCACTCCACCCCCTACCCTTGGGAAATTACTATAAGTATGAGGCATTTTGGAGAGCATTATCATCTTGGAATTTCATTTACATAGCATTGTTACTATAGGCAATTGAGATCATTCTAAGAGCAATTTGAGTATTTTAGAGAAATTAGCATTGAAATTTGTCAATTGAGCTAGATTAAGCATTAAATAAGTATTGTAGAAGCATAGTAGCAGCAACATCTCTCATTTTAGAAGTGTCACTAGTGAGGATTTGAGCTGAGAGCTTCATTTACCACTTCTTTCTAGAGAACCATGAGATGTTCTAGATTATAGTTTCATTTTAAAGTAGATTTGCATTGTATTTCTTTTAAATTGTTGCTATTTGATCTTAATTTCATGAAGGTGATTATCATCATCACACAACTATCTTCGGTAAAAATATCATAACTATTTCCATACATGTTGTACTGACTTGCACTCTGAGATGGGTCATCATTAGTCACCATAGAGTCTATGTTCAAGTGTGTAAGCACTGAACTTACTCTAGTCAATGTCACAAATAAAAACTGTATCTAGGTGCACTAGTGAAAACACTGTCTCACACTTAGACAAATTTGTAATGCGCTCTGTCATACTTGCTTTCTGACTTGTGTGATCTTCATGTGGATCATATGTTGCCATAATGACAACATCTATGTAATCAACTCAGCCAAATTACCAACATATCCTGCTATCAAGACCCTTAAGAAATTTTAACAAGGCCCTAGTTATACTATGTGATTAAAACAATAAACAAGCACAACGTTTTAAGATGATCTTTGACAACTGTCCTGCAAGCAAACTATTAGCAAGTTTATGTCTTCGACAAGCATCTTGCAGCCCACTATTATGCTGTTAGGAAAATTAGAGATATAAAAACAACAACAAATGATAAATGTCAGGAAACAGTAATAGTAAATTGCAGAAATTGAGAAATTTTTTAAACATTGATGGCAAGTCTCACGCAAGGAAGTACAAGGCGTTGCATGAGAAAATGTAGGGACCTATGTGAGATAGTGATTTTTCATGTGAGAGAATGCTAATGAAAGCACAACTTCATGTGGCACGCTCAGAAATCTTGCACGAGAATCTGTACATAGTGAAGTATGGACGTACAATAGAGTGCAAAATTTTCAAAAAAAGTTTGAGATTAATAAGGCCAGAAATTAATTTTCTGCCCCATGGTGGGAGCCAAAATGTTTATGTCTGAATGTTGACCTCTAATTCAGCCATAGACACAACATAGTCATTGTTCAATCATTGTATATGAAAATGAACATGAATTGTCCAATTCGCACACTCAATCGAATCGACCTGTTGCCTCCTATTTAGATGGGGTGTTTGAATTACTCTCAGAATGAGAGCCAACAACCATAGACCGATTCTAAAATGGAGGATCTAAAAAAAATGCTATGAAGATGATTGAATTGAAATTAATCTAAAATGAAGATGCACTTGTAATCTAAGAATGAAAGTACAGATTTAATCTAAGAAGCTTGAAAATGAATATGAGAATTAAGATACTAACAAAATAAGCAAACTATATTAAGATGAGAATGCAATTAAATGCTACTAACATGAAATTATACTAATATGCAATGAAAATCTTGAAAGCATGAGAGAATTGAGACCAAAATTCACTATAGTTTTGGTACTCTAAAATTGCCTCTTCAAAATGAAGAAAAGAAGGTTCATAATATAGAAGAGCCCATGAGAAGGATGAAGAGTTTCTTGGAAAGAAACGACTGACTCTTCATCTCCATGGAGGAAGGTGAGACAAATTGAAGGAATTATTTAATTAAGAAAATGAATTATAGCCACATGGGTGGCTTTTCACATTATTTTGAATAATTAAATTCAAGCGGGGATAATCCATTCAAATAACCAAATAATATTTAATTCCCTTGATGTGTGTTAGCTAAAGGGGGTGGAATTAATTTAATTTAAAAGCACTAGGACTTTAGAATTAAATTAATTAATCATAGGGATTTTTAGCCAATAAATGTCGAATATTTAAGAATTAAATATAGTGTATAATTAATTCAAATTTAGAGTTTTTTGCATTTGACACCAAGTCAAATAAAGTCAAGTAGGAGACAGAATTGCCTAGTACAATATGACTTTGATGATGTAGAAATTGAAGAAATGCACCAAAATTGATTAGAATTGTAAGGTGCCAATTTTGGGGTATTACACTAACATACTACTAGAACATTTTCAAAAATTTAACTACGATTTTCTAAGATTTCTACAAACTAAAAATTATTTAAAATAAATAACTAACTAATATTTACTAAATTTACTAAAAATGTGTGTACATGTGTGTGTGTGTGTGTGTGTGTGTGTGTGTGTGTGTGTGTGTGTGAGAGAGAGAGAGAGAGAGAGAGAGAGATTCTTAATATTTACAACTTTAAACTTGGAATTTAAAAACAAATATTTTTAATAATTTCTATAAGATCTTAATATTTTCTAACATTTTCTAACATTTCTACTACAGTTTCTAATGTTTTGTAAAGATTTTCTAATAGTTACTAACAAACTACTACGATTTTCGAACATATTCTACCATTTATACTATGATTTTTAATATTTCTATCATTTTCTTATATTTAATTATGATTTTCTAACATTCTACTATCAATTTCTAACATATTAGATAATATTTAACTGCGATTTTCTAACATTTCTATAAATAAAAAATTATTTAAAATAAATAACTAACTAAAATAAATATAAAACATATAATTTACAATAAAAAATGAGAAAAATGTGTGTACCTAATATTGCTAACAATTTGAAGATGTCGAAAAAGCTCGGGAGGTGCTGACGTGCCGATGTGATGAGGTGCCTCGCTCCAAGGCATGGGGTCCGTAAAATGTGAAAGTGACAATGATAAATAAAAAACAAACGTTGGAAATATATAACAAAATTTGGCCCAAAGGGGCTTCACGTGAAGATGCCCTTCGCGCAAAGTACCCTGCGTAGGGTACTTTGCACGAATGGGGGATCTTCACGCAAAGCCCCTTGTCTAGGGTACTTCACATGAAGTGGGTCCACCACTTTTCCCAAAGTAACAACTTTGCATGAAGACTCTAAAATTTTATGTTTCCCTACGATGCCAATTTTGTTCGTCCCTAAAAGTGGGACATAGCTTTGTGGGATCACCCAAGGTCATTTCTCTAGTTTTTATTGACAAGCTTAAGGAAAGGAGGGAGATCCCAACCACCTTAGGTTGATGATTCAATGGAGCCTAAGGATTGTAGCTTAGAAAATCGTTACTAACTTTTCATCCATAGAAATGATGAAGCCTCCACTACAAAATCCATAAGAAGAAAAGAATATCAAAGTTATGAATCTCAAATCTAGAAAATACAAGGAGGGAAAGAGGATAATGGCTCCATTGAGTTTCAATTTCTGGAAACAATAAAAGATGGTCTATTGATTCAATATTATTATAATAGCAACACTTAAGATCTAAATACATTCCCTACATTCATAAACCCTATTTGTAGAGGGATTTGAGATAACTTCCTTTATTTATTTTTGAGTATCCTGATCTTCATAAATAATGTTTTGAGGGGCAAAGACGAAGAGATTATTATATGATATATATTATTATAATATTATAATAGTATATATTATATATAATATAATATTATAGGGTAAAAGTAAAAACCTATGTCACACTTTTATATTTAGGAAAATGTCAACAACACATAAAGTGTTCACCTTGAACGACATAAAAGTGGCATCTGTGTTTAGAATTTGAAGATGATGTAAACTGGTGAAATGTGTAAAACTGGATCAAGTTTATATCTATAAAAAAATTTTAAAAATTGAACAATAATTGATACATTATTTTTATTTTTGAAGTCCTTTTTTTAATTGCTGAAAATCTAAAGTCTAGTTCCCACCAAAAAAGTATATGCAAATAATCTTTTTTTCCTCTGATTTCAAAATATGTTATAGATGACATGTATAACTAGTGCATAAAAAAAGAAAGATTGGTTTTTGATGTATATTTTCTCTGTCATGACTACTCAAAGTTGAACTTATCCGAAATTGATAGTTTTTATCTCCCGCCATATTTTCCCTATCAAATCTACACCATTTAGAAAATAAATTACATATTCTTGAAGAGGACTCTCTCCTCTAGTGTTAAATATAAATTTTAAATTTTTTTGTTATGATTTACTTTTTTTTCTTTTTTGAAAAGTCTTCTCGAATGTTAAAATACCTACTTACAATATTTTAAAATTATAATATATTAAATCTCTAATCAAAATATTATAAAAAATATATGAGGATAATTTTGACTCTAAGCTCTACAAAAAGGTATTGTTATTTTTTGAAGAAAGTTGAGTTTTGATGGAGAAATGAGCTGCAGAAGTGAGAAGTTCTGCAAATTTCCAATTTTTGCTTGTTTGGCTACCACATGGGATGCCACATAAGCAATTTCGGTCAGACCAGTTTGGCTAGACTAGGTTCAGTCGAACCCTCCTGCATATATATGCACTAATTCTTCATTTTAATCTAACATATTTCACTTATATTTACTTATTTTTCTTGTTCGGTCGGACCTGTTTCGATTGAAACATGTCTGCCACATTGACGCCACTTGGTGTTGTGTATGTGCCACACACATTCAGTCGTACATTGTTTGGCCGAACTATGTTCGGTTGAAAGAACCTTCGGTCGGAACCTATCGATTGTCCTCTACTGTGACATGACTTTGTACCTTTACCCTATATAAATATAATTATTAATTAATACCTAATATCATATATATATATATATATACACATATATATATATATATACATATATATATATATATACATATATATATATATATACATACATATATATATATATATACATATATACATATATATATATATATATATACATATATATATATATATACATATATACACACACACACACACACACACACACACACACACACATATATATATATATATATATATATATATATATATATATATATATATATATATATATATATATATATATATATATATATATATATATATATATATATTTGATATCAGATACCTCTGACACAAATCACCAACCCAAAGATTTCCCTTGGAATTGCCATGGGTTTTGGCTTGGGAATGCTAAACCTGGAAAGTCAACCCAAAAAATGTTTTTTTGAAATCTTCCTATGTTTCTAGGTTTTGACCTAATAGCTGACTCCTTTTTATATTTGAAATTGATGAAATGCAAATGGTTTCTTAAGTAGATTCTTAGATTTCCACCAATAAAAATCCTATCAAGTTTTGAGTTTAATAAATTTATAATTATTATTTATTTTCTAATTATATTATGTCTAAAGTCTTGATTGATAGGTTGGTTGAAAAATATCTATAACTTTCAAATGGTATAACATTTTTCAAATCTGAAACATGCATCGCATTCTATGCTTTGCATACTATAAGGAAAAAAATTAAAATTTATTAAGTTTTGACCAAGTTAAGGTGGTCAAATATGAGAGTATTTATATTTTAAAAAATTTATAGTAAAAAAATCATAATTAATTATTTATTTTGAAAATAATTACACAAAAATATGCATCACATCCAAACATGAGTCTTCTACTTATATATAAAACCTTATAAAAAAATAATTATCATTTGATTGTGGTTAAGGTGGTCAGACATACACCTACTTCTTATCATTTTATTGAAATTTACCTATTACTACATTGAAATTTTAAATTCTCACCAAATAGATTTTTTTTTAAAAAACCAACTAGTGGCTTAGAAACTACACTCAATTTCCTATAGATTCTATTCTTACATATTTTTGATATAAGGTTGATAACTTGTTCAATTTTTATGACAAGTTGCCTAACTCTATTTTTCTGAAATTTCATTGTCACTTAATGGCCTATTTTGGCATACAATGATCCTACACACACCCTTATCTACACTTTATAAACTTCATAGTTACATCAAACACCATACACAACACCTTATTCAAATAACTCCATCCTCCAAATGATCTCTTCCCTTATATATCATCCACAACAAATAATAAATTAGGTTAGCCTAATTAGCCATAATGTGTATAACATAGACAACTAGCCCAAAATACTTTCTGAACAATGTAATGTGAAAGGGAAAAAAATGTGTGAAGCATCACACCATGTTTTATGTAGAGGTAAGGGTGGTGGTTGAGGTTTTACAATTAGAGTTTAGAAATTTCAGAGGTTTAGGCACTATCCCCAAGCCCTCAAGTTCTCCAAATGTTCTCAATCACACCAAGACTAACCCAAATGGAAAATGATGATGGGAATGGTATCTTTAGACTTTATTAAGGTGTAATCAAGAGGTTTTGTGGTTCCAAGTAAGACCCAACACTTCTAGACCTTCAAAGCTCCTTCAAACTGCCACTAGGCCTATTAGCCTTGTCTTGTAGCCCTACAACAGCCTTCACAAGGCTTTATCTTCAACTTTTCCCAAAAAAACTAGGTAAAAAAATTATATATTTGAGTACCCTTTATGGAGTACCTTAACATACCAAAAGGATAGGGTAGGTTTATTTGGAAGGTATATGACTGTTTGCGTTGTTTCTCAAATTTTTAAGGCCTAAAACTCATGCATTTACAAAGGAAGTACTAACCAGAAAAACTCCCAGGCTCCAAGTCTTTGTACAGTGTCATGAATGGGTTCAAATCAAATTAATATGAAGTCAATTTTACTCCAAGAGGTTTCTAGATACAAAATCCCCAATTTGTGTCCTCAAAATCCTTAAATTTTGGGCTTCCTCAATGTCACGCTTCCCAAGATTTTTTACAACAATTGAGGGTTGATTCACCTTGTCCTCAACATGACTTCACATAATCAATCATAAACTTGACCCCTCCTTAAGGCCAAATAGCTACTGTCGTAGCATACCAACCAACTTTCATTAGTTTCCCTTCACAAAATTGGTGATCACCAAGAAATTAGCATATCACTACATCAAATCATGTTAGTGGACTATAATACCTATTATTACAATGTCATTCCATGGATTACAGTGCCCAGGGGTCATGGAATGACCATGGTCTATCAAAACTAACAAAACTATCAAATCAAAATAGTGAAACTCTACTAGGCAGCAAGAAGTAATTGACAAAATGTCAGTACATACTTGTTTATTGCATAGAGATGTGATCAAACCAACCTCTACTTATTTTAGTGCATTGATAATAAAATATAATTATTGAAATGGATTCAAATCTATTCCAAGAACTCAATGAATTTGCATTTGAAAATAGTTTGTATTCACCAAAACTGGTGCAGTCCATATAATAGCCTGGTCTCCCGTACAATGGGACTTTGGAACATTTAATAAAATTCTAACAACTACCCCAACCAATCCAAATTAGTTGGATGGATTAATTTGGCCTAACACAATAATAAAATCTAATCCCCTCCTAAATGTCCATAACCATTACAATTTGAAAATTCAAATTTGTAACTTTGTAAATTTTGAAAATATGTAATTGCCAAGTATTGAAACTTTGTCAAACCACTTAGATGGACTTATTGACCATTATTTAAAACCTATTTGAAACTTGTAACACCTAATTCCATTCTAGACTCCCAAATTTGGTCCTAATGCTTATTATGCCTTTTAGGACTTATTGCAAATTTATTACATATATTAACCTTATAGGTCATTATAGGCTCCAAAATACTCCAATTGATTTCATTGGATATCTTCATGTTCACTGATGCCTTTTTGATCTCCAAAGGTTGATTGAACTCCTTATGTGTTCTAGGTGCCCCTATACCATGTTCACCACCTTGAAAAAGATTCTTGTCCCAAGAATCAGTCCTTGCATGGAATGCTTTAGTCTGAACTTGTACTTCATTAATATGGTGCCTTGGGGAGGGAATGAAATCCCCTAAGGTCACTGGTCTATTCTTCCCATACCCTGCATTTACATAAACACAATTATTAGAACAAAAAGCTTTAGAGGACAGTCTGCTCCCATGATCTTGTTGTTTTGATGTTGCAATAGGTGTACTGGGTATGGTCTGCAACTTATCCTCCATAATCTACCTTACCAACTATTGTAACCCTTGTTCTGGACTAGTGTCTTTGTATCATTTGATGGGACAGTAGATGAAGCCAACTTGAATGCTCTCAAAGTCTACAAATTCTAACCGTTGCAACCCCAAACATCTCAAATTTATTGGACTGTCCCGCTTTGTCCTATTCAACCCATGTTTGGGTGCCTGGTTCTCATCCCAACCTGTATCATCTTCCATGTTTCCTGGCTTATGAAGAGGGATATTATCACCAAAACACATCAGTACCTTGTCCTTATCCTTGCAAGGTAGTGGATTCAACTTAAACTTCTCTTTTCCTTTATGAATAATATAAGTATTAGTGTAACCATATGGATTGTCCTCCTCATACATTGCCAAGGTCTACCTAATATCATGTGCCCATAATTCATAGGAATTACATCACACCAAACCTAATCATGATATGGCCCTATTGAAAATTTGACAAGAACCTTATGACTAACCTTCACATTCAACTCTTGGGTTACCCAAGTGGCACTGTAAGGGTTAGGATGTTCTACCAATGCCAATCCCAACTTAGAAACCATATCCATTGAAACCAAATTGCTATGTTTCCCTAAATCAATGATTAGAGTACATACCTTGCCTTGGACTAAACATCTTGATTTAAATATACCTTCTTGTGCTGATGTTGGTAATGGTCCCCCTTTCCCCATGAGAAGAAATTCTCCTACCTCAGGGTTTGCTTCTTTAGGCTCATGAGTTTCCTCTTCTTCAATTAGATGTGCCCTCCTTTCCTTGCCTTGATGAGAGTCTATCCATTTAGGACATCTAAATGATTGATGTCCAACTTCATTGCAATGAAAGCATCTGCCTGTGAAGATGCCACTTCCTCTTCCTCCTCCAAATCTTCCACCTCTTTGGGTGTGTCCTCCTCTTGCCTCAGAAGTAGTTCCTTTATCCTTCTCTTCCCAAACTTGATTTGTCCTTCCTCCTCCTCCCCTTATTGAAGAACCTCCTCTATTGCTACTATTTTTTCTTTCACTCTTCCTTTTCAATTTCTCCTCTATTCTAAGGTCCAATTGGTAACATTCCTTCACAGTTCTGGGGTTAGAAGTCACAAATTCATCTTGAATGCTAAATCTTAAACCACCTAGATATCTAGAAACCTTAACAACTTCATCTTAGTCCAATCTAGATCTTATACTTAGTTTATAAAATTCATCAGTGTATGCCTTAACATCTAAGTCTTTTTGTCTTAAACCTTGCATTTTCTTATGCATTTGTACATCAAAATCTTTTGGGAGAAAGTTACCTTTTAGTTTTTCTATCATCCTATCCCAAGAGAAAATCTTTGGCTTACCTCTTCTCCTTCTGTCTACCCCCTCATGATCCCACCATAGGAGTGCATGCCCTTTGAGTTTTGTTTTTGCCAATCTGACCCTTTGTTCATCTGGTACCTCTTCACTTTCAAAGTAGGCATCCATTTATGCTATCTAGTCTAAAAGATTTTCTTCTTTCAGACTTCCATCATACATAGGGATATCTCCCCTCACCTTATGCTGCTCATTCTTCACAGCCTTCAATATCCTGATTGTCCTCTACTCTTCAGGATCTATTTGTTCTTCTTCTTCTTCTTCTTCTTCCCTTCCTTATGGGTTTCTTCCTCTTCTTCACTATCAACACCTTCATCTGTTGCTCTTCTTTGATTGGATTCCAATGCTTCAAGCCTAGCCAAAAGTGTATTGTAAGACTTCTACAACCTTGTGTTCTTCTCCTTCAACTCTTGGATCTCCCTGGCAATACTTGCATTCCTTGGGGCCATTTTCATAAACAATAGTCAAACTTCTTTAGAAAAGTGTTCCCCTGTCCCTTTAAGGATCTACTATTTTGATTTGATACCACTTGATGTAGAGGTAAGGGTGGTGGTTAAGGTTTTACAAGTAGAGTTTAGAAATTTCAAAGGTTTAGGCACTATCCCCAAGCCCTCAAGTTCTCCAAAGGTTCTCAATCACACCAAGACTAACCCAAATGGAAAATGATGATGGGAATGGTATCTTTAGACTGTATTAAGGTTTAATCAAGAGGTTTTGTGGTTCCAAGTAATACCCAACACTTCTAGACCTTCAAAACTCCTTCAAACTACCACTACGCCTATTAGCCCTGTCTTGTAGCCCTGAAACAACCTTCACAAGGCTTTATCTTCAACTTTTCCAAAAACACTAGGTAAACAAATTATATATTTGATTTCCCTTTATGGAGTACCTTAACATACCAAAAGGACAAGGTAGGTTTCTATGGAAGGTATATGACTGTTTGTGTTGTTTCTTAGATTTTTAAGGCCTAAAACTCATGCATTTACAAAGGAAGTACTAACAGTCAAACTCCTAGGCTCCAAGTCTTTGCACAGTGTCATGAACGGGTTCAAATCAAAGGAATATGAAGTCAATTTGACTCCAAGAGGTTTCTAGATTAAAAAAAAGCCCCAATTTGTGCCCTTAAAACCCTTAAATCTAGGGTTTCCTCAATGTCACGCTTCCCAAGATTTCTTGCAACAACTGAGGGTTGATTCACCTTGTCCTTAACATGCCTTCATCTAATCAATCATAAACTTGACCCCTCCTTAAGGCCAAATAGCTACTGTTGTAGCATACCAACCAACTTTCATTAGTTTCCCTTCACAAAATTGGTGATCACCAAGAAATTAGCATATCACTGCATCAAATCATGTTAGTGGACTATAATACATGTTATTACAATTTCATTTCATGGGTTATAGTGCCCAAGGGTCATGGAATGACCATGGTCTATCAAAACTAACAAAACTGTCAAATCAAAATACTGAAACTCTACTAGGCAGCAAGAAGTAATTGACAAAATGTCAGTACAGACTTGTTTATTGCATAGAGATGTGATCAAACCAACCTCTACTTATTTTAGTGCATTGATAATACAACAGAAGTATTTAAATGGATTCAAATATACTCCAAGAACTCAATGAATTTGTATTTGAAAACAATTTGTATTCACCAAAACTGGTACGGTCCGTATAATAGCCTAGTCTCCCGTACAATGGGACTTTGGAACATTTAATAAACTTCTAAAAACTACCCCAACCAATTCAAATTGGTTGGATGGATTAATTTGGCCTAAAACAATAATAAAATCTAATTCCCTCCCAAATGTCCATAACCGTTACAATTTGAAAATTCAAATTTGTAACTTTGTAAATTTTGAAAATATGTAATTGCCAAGTATTGAAACTTTGTCAAATCACTTAGATGGACTTATTGACCATTATTTAAAACCTATTTGAAACTTGTAATACCTAATTCCATTCTAGACTCCCAAATTTGGTCCTAAGGCTTATTATGCCTTTTAGGACTTATTGCAAATTTATTACATATATTAACCTTATAGGTCATTATAGGCTCCAAAATACTCCAATTGATTGCATTGGATATCTTCATATTCACTGATGCCTTTTTGATCTCCAAAGGTTTATTGAACTCCTTATGTGTTCTAGGTGCCCTTGCACCAATGTTAGCACACCCTCCTAACACATCCAAATCATTTCCTTCAACTCTGTATGCTACCACACTAACCCAAACTACTCAAGTTGTCTCCAAAAGATAGAGTTGATGACAAACAAACTAAAAACCATGATGTAGACCTCCAAAATACCTATATATGCATAACATAGCATCTCTTAACATCAACATAACTATATCTAATAAATAGAATACCATATCCTCAAAGGAAGAGGAATGTGAAGTATTCCATGAAACAAATATATTATTGCTACATTAATCAACACAGAAATCATCACCAAATCAATTACAAAATGAATAGGAGCATGAAACATAAGATCATATTTTTGTATCTATCAACATCGTACTATAATTGTAAGTTAAAATGAACAAATGTGGAATAATCCAAACCATATTACAAATACATTGTATATCAAAGAGATTGTTGAAACAGTGATACTTAGAAATTTTTTGATGTAAACACAAGAATACTATTCAATGCTCTAGAATACACATGAATCATACATATCTATCATCACCATCAGCCTCCATAAACTATTATAATAACTTATATAATATTCGTATATAACATTACTTTGGAACCAACAAATAGACAATTGAAGTCAAACTAATAGACATTAGTTGAAATCAATGATACCAAGTGTGACATGAATTAAAACACTAATACATATCTGTAGTAGTCCTATGCGTCCATGATGAAGGGTGCTCCCCTTAATACCACAAACACATAACAGAAATAGAGAAACAACAACAATATGCAAGAACAGAAAATTGGCTTCTTATTATCTCCACAAATGTGGAATTACAAACTTTCAGAATTACAATATGCAAAGCCACATGGGCATTCCCTTACAATATTCTTTAGGACAAAGCCTCGAACCAATACCCAGATCTACTACCCAGAATTATTCTGAACTGCCTAAGACAATAATACAGCCTTCCTTATATAGGCACTTTTCCACCGCCTGGGAAGGTTCCAGAATTTTTAGCCAATAAGGCCGACCAAACTTAGAATTATTTTATTTTACATTTTATTACATCACAGTCGGCTCAAGATAACCTTTGAAACCCGAACAGAAATTTTGAAGAAAATTATTATTATTTTTTTTTGCCATTTCAGGTGGCCCAACTTCCGAAGACCATAAGTCATCACCCGTTGACCCGCTCGGCTATGATAACCCCATTTCGGAAACGCCACGAAGCGCTCTACAGGCTTGACCAACACAAGCGCCTGTCCCCAAATTTTCAACCTCATCCGGGGCCTCTAAAGCCTTCAAAAATGAGTTCAAAGTTTCTGTACCCTGCTGCCAATACCGAAAATCTTCAATATCTTCCAATATACACTTGATCTGGCAATGAAACTTTACTGGCAGACTTATATGACCAAAATGAACCTCCAAGAAAGAAATCAGATCATTCTGAGCACATACGAAAATTACCAAAAATAGTAACTTTCCATAAATAGTAGCTCTGCACAAAATAGCCCTTATTGAATTCAAAAATAGAAATATTTTTGGGTGATGCAAGATTGCTCTTACACCCAGGATGCTCCTGCATCAGTCCAATTTGAAAGTGTTGGCATAGAGATCAATGAGAAAAAAAATGGTAATTAGCTAATTCAATCGTGTGATAATTAAATTTAAATTTTAAAAATATAAGTCAATCTATCACACATGGCTTTAAACAAGGTAAAGGATGCACCACCTCTTTTTTTTTATCAGTAACAAGTTGGAGCCGATAAGTTTTATTAATAATAAGAAATATGAAATTTACACCTCCATTCAATGTAGGCACCGGTAGGAAAGAATGAAGGGAAGAAAACCTTTGGTCTAGCCTAGATATTATAAAAGATTAGAAAAAGAATAGTACATTCTACATCAGGAATTGCTATACAAGCATGTTGAAGACTACTAGTCTACTTTTAAATGGTAACCTATTATGTTTACATAAAAGTTCTTGATTCTCAATCCTTACATATACCATGTTATCACGATATAGAACCCATATTATGCATTAGGTGTTCTTATAAGACCATTTTGAGATCATAAGATCAAACTTCCAAATTTGGAGTCACTCTCGCTATCACCTAGATGACATTTATTACTGGTTACAGGTACATATACTCTTCCTCTTACACTTAGCCAAGATCAATATTAGTTGCCCTAGCATAAAAGAAAATAAACTAATCCTACAAAATCTCATCTAAGATCCAAAAACTTGGTCAGTGAAAGAAACCAATATGTTAAACATTTATTGGATCAAAGGATTGACAAAAGCACAAGAGGAAAGGATTACTATGAATATTTGGTGAAGTGGAAGAATAGGCCAATTGAAGATGATACATGGATTTCTCAATCTGAGTTGGATTCAACTTGGGTTGTGACATCTCAATGATTTAGGAGAATCATTTCTTTCAACTCCAGTTGTATGATATAGGAGCATCCTGGGTTGCCTTGCATTCTTGCTCATTTTGTTCATTCTGCTAATAAGTGCCAAGTTACATTCATTGACGAGTTGCAGTCCTTGCCGAGCGTTCCTATGTGTTGAGATGTCTAGTGTTGACCGAGTGTTCTTCTATGTGTCAAGTTGTTCAGTATTGGTTGAGTGTTCCTTCTTGTGCTAAGTGAACTTGTTATTTGTTGATGCTCAATTCTTCTTTGATTGAGTTTGTTTGTGTTTTGTTTCTAGTTGGAGCCGAATTATGTATTTAAGTTAGGTCATCAATTTTATGATTGGGATCTTGTCTTGGGATGTGTACAAACTATTTTGTGGTGGGCCTTCCTTTTTGTAATGATCTAGAATCTTTTGTAAGCCATTTTGGAAAGTATAAATAAAGATGTTTAGATGTAGGGTGAAGTAGTGAGGAATTAAGGAAGAAGAGGTAGTGAGATAGAAAAGAAGCAATTGATAAATCTTGTTGGTCGTAACCTGTAAGGCCTCACAGCCAGGCATGTATACTGAAATTTTGATAAATCAATAAAGTGTTTCTCTTCCTTCTCGCCTTGGTGTTGTTTTGTGTGTTTTTGTTTCCGTTGTGTATTACTCTGTAAGGTGGCTAGATAGTTAGGTTGGCGCTAGCTTTTCATGTCCCTCCTTGCGTCAGACATGGTAGAGACTTTGATGTTTCTTTTGCAATATGTTCATCAATTTTGTTTAGCGACAGACCTATAGGTCTAATTTTGAGGGCCAAAGTCAAAGTCATCCATAGCTCCCCTCTTGCAACTTCATTAGTTGTTAACATCCTTACAAACCTTACAAGATTTTCAGCCCAAAGTTCACCTGAAGGAATTTAGCATCTTGGAGGAAGAGTTGATCCAACTTATAAGATTTCATACATGTTTCTAACAAGGAACCTTCCATAAGAACACAACACTTATCTATAATGATTACAAACTCAATATAACATGATCATAAAAGACTATAAGCCACGATTGTAACAAACCTATCAATGAATGTCTTCATAGGAAGGCTTTTTAGCAAAGATAGAGCAACCTAAAGAACACACTTTTCCTAAACATTACACTACAAACCCACAAAAAATTGTTGAGGTTGTTGTAGAGAATGGAGCCATACCAGATGGAGGAATCCTTCACCTCCACTTATCCATGCATCACCACATTGGGAACCATGCACACATTTACTACTATGTCAAGCTCCTGCGTCCCCTATGGTACTACCTTCCTTTACCCCCTATGGTCTCATTTTACTTATCACTCTCTTAATGCTCCCAAACTCTTTGCAGAATTGGCTTGTAAATTAAGATTATCTAAAGCACAACTTATGTCCATGATATTAAAACTTTCATTTCCTTCAACAAAACTACTCTACGAATTAGACTCACTCAAAATCTCAAGTTTTTAGTGATAGATGGATAACAAAGCCCTATGTTGTTGTTCTAATCCATACATGATCATCATCTTAATCTATTTTTATTTTAGTGGAAAATAATTCATCAAGATTTTTATCTATTTCTATTGGCAAAATTTCACATTCAATAATGTAGTAGATGTGACTTTTCCTTTTACTTTCTTAAATATAAAATTTTAATTGTTATCCTCATAATCTCTAATATCTACTTTCCAATTTCTCACCTTATGTTTCTTTTATATCTTCTTAACTTCTATTTGTCGAGGTGGATGCCTAGAAATCTTATGCCAAGACTCCATACCAATGTTAGGAATTAAAATCATAGATCCCACTTCATTGTGACTTTCTAACAAATATAAAGCATGTAATTTATTTCCTTTTTCAATTACTAAGGAACCTTTTGTCACCTTGCATTTATTGAATTCAAACTTGACATTACATCCTTGAGAGGTCAACTGCCCAACTAAAATTAAATTCTTTTTGAGTTGAGGAACATACCAAACATCTTGTAGTAGCCAATTACTTCCATTCATTAGTTTCAACAAAAAATATCCTTTTCCAACAATATTAATAAAATTATCATTTGCAAGAATGATCTTGCCAAAATTGTCGTTTTGAAAAGTTTTGAAAAACTTCCTATGTTCAAAGTAGTATGAAATGATGCTCATGTATCAAGAACCCAAACATTTTCTCCAATTTCTAAAGTAGTTAAAATAAAAACATCGCCATCTTACATACTACTCTTTGGCTCTAACCAAGCTTTGACACCAATTGTAAGTTATAAATGAGTAGATTTAAGACTAATAAACATATCTAAGATAACAATAGAAATATATAAACAAAACACACAACACAACAAATTATAGTGATTCACCAAATCTGGCTACATCCACTTTCAAAGCAGGGAAATATCTTTATTAATGTTATACCAATACTACACCATTTATAGTCTATACATAACCATTTATACAAACAAGTACAACTATCAAATGAAGAAATGAGAAGATGTAAAGTCATGTGACTGTTGGGCTTCACATTCCCAACACAAACACAAGAAATGTGAATTTATAAAATCATTTGGATAAAATCTCAAATATTTATAAAAGAATTATCTAAACAAACTACCCACAACATTGAACAATTAAAGCTCCCGCTTCTGCTCTCGTGAGCGTTCTTGCTCACAAAACTTTTGAAAGCTCGGGCTCCGCATCCGGATCGAATGCCAGGGCTGGTGTTCTAGCTCCGTTGACGCCTATTGGTTCTTTGTTTGGGCCTTCTCCTCTAGTGGGTGTTGTTGTTTCTGCCAGTTTTGGAGTTGTTGTTCCTGCGTCTTGTTGTTCCTGCGTCTACTGGATCTGCAGTTTCCTATGCCGATGTGGTAGCCTTTGAAGTGAGAATCCATGGTCTTGCCCCTATTGGTAGGGGGGTTTCCTAGCCTCCTCTTATGCAGCCTATGTTTGTAAGTAAACCCATTATGGTTAAGTTGGATTCTGAAACAGTTGATGAGATTGTAAAAACTACGGAAGAATTCTCTTCCAATGTTGCTATCTTTCATTTTAGGGGTTTATGGCCCTCGCTTTCTAACTTGCATGCTTGGATCTCCAAGCATTGGGAACCCATTCTAACTGATGCGGTTCAGATATACCCTGTGGCAAGGGGTTTTTATATTGTTAGGTTTGAAAATGCTGAAGATAGGAAACCGATTTTGTGTGACAGTTATTTCACTTGGGAGGATCATTTTCCCCTGATGGCCAAACCCTGGTATCGGGGGTTTGATCCTCTTTTAGAGTCATTTAATAAAATACCCTTATGGGTAAGGCTACTGAATCTTCCCCTTCATCTTTGGCTGGATTCGGTTTTGGAAATTGTGGGTGAGGCTTTGGGGATTTCCAAATGGTGGACTTAGACTCCTCTGAAATTTTTAAGATGACTTATGCTCATATTCTTGTGGAGGTTGATGTTTCTAAGGGCCTCCCTCATGAGTAGATAACGTTGGCTTCTCCTTTGGGCTCTTGGACTCAGAATCTGGATTATGAGGGTATTCCATTCAGATGTAGGAAATTCCACAAGATTGGGCATCTTGTTGCGCGATGTTTATCAGATAAGGGTAAATCAAAGAAATCACCTTCTTGGTAGTTGGGGGCCTTTGACCATCATTATACGATTCAGAAAGCTTCTAAGGAAGGGGGTTTGAATTCGAGCCCTATTCAGAATGATCATGCTTTGGTTGAAGCTTTAGTGATTCTGAAGCTGTCTTCGATGCTACTGGTGCTGGCTCTATTGAGGCTCTGCCTCAAGCTATTATTGTTGTCCCTTCTGACACGGCTATTGCTGCCCCTATCCAAATCGTTGGTGTTGTCTATGGTTGAGTGGTTTTGTCTGTATGCTGCTAGTTTTTCTCTTGGTGCTGTCTCTGGTTCCGAAGTGGCTGAAGTTGTCTTTGGTCCAGCTGTTGTTTTGGGTGCTGGTGTTGTGAGCTATATTGTGACTTTCCCTTTAGTGGGCTCATCTAGCTCATCTATGGCTTGGCAGAAAGCTACTGAAATGGTGGAGGATGGATGGACAACAGTGAAGGGAAAAAAACATAAACCTTCCACTCCTTTCGATATGAACTTACGTTCACATAAGGATGGGTGAAAATGTAATTCTTAACTGCCCTTTGTTGTATCCGATTTGGACGCTTTTGTCCATTTGGTAGGAACTTTGGTTCGTTCCTTTGGTTTGTTTGGTGGGGCACCACAGTTGTAATTTGATCTTTCAATGCTTGATCTTTTGATGCTTTTGTTCAAGGTTTCGGGACCTTTCAAATCATGTTTTTACTTAATCAAAACATTGAACAATTAATCAACACTCAACATTAGTAGACAATATACATACAATATTCTGGATCATAACATCTAACAAATGCTCTTGTATCATAAGAGAAACAAACATCAATAACACACAATAGACCAAATTTTTTTATCATATAATGATAACAAACTCCCCTAGAGCCAATCCATAATGTTGCCCTTAAAAATGTTTGGGACAATCTAAATGATGAAGATCTCTCTCTTTTTTTGTTTTGCATTAGCTTTTTATACCTTTTTTTCGGCTTACCCTTTTAGTATTCTTGTCTTTGTTTTGGACATATACAAGGTAGTCTTTGTGGATGCATCATTAGCACCCTCCCTTTCTTTTGTGAATATTGTGTTATTAATTTACCAATAAAATTAAATAGAAATTTATTTTTTTAAATGATCATTTTAGACAAAAGTGTGCATAATGTGCATCTTTGACCCAACCTTTGAATTAGACAAAAATGTAAACCATGTCTACTTTTTTGTTTTATTTTCTATTTTATTTTTGAGATATTTTTTAATTTGTTTAATTTTTTTGTACTTTAATCTAACATTATTTTAAAAACAATCATTTAATAGTGTCAAATTAACATAGTGTACTAATAATAAGAATATGTAAAAATATAATAGACTTTTTAAAACTATCTAAACTAAATAACATATATACATATAATATATTTTTTATATTTTTAAATAATTAAAATAATAATAATTTAAATAAATCTATTTTAAATTTTAATAATAAAAATTGTTTCAATTTTTTTTATAATTTATCATAATATATTTATAAAGGTATTATTACCATAATTTATTAAAAACAAAATATTCATGAGAAAGGAAAAATAAAAACATTATAACATAATCACTTGCCAAAAACTTTAAAAACTTAGAACACTCACTGTAAAAGAACATAAATATTTTCGAAAGAAAATTACATAAACAACGTTGTTATAAGGAAATCAATTTTGGCAGATAAACAACGTTGTTATAAGGAAATCAATTTTACTGCCAAAAAAGAAAATATATCTATTTTCTAAGACAACTTTAATCGTACAGCTCAAAAAACTAAAAACTATTTTTTAAGGTGAAAAAACTTTGCTGGTGGAAGAAATTCACTTCATGTTAGTAGTCTGTACTCAACTGCTCTCACCTTCATCTGTGCTGCTATCTGGATGACCCTCTCTATTGCCTGCACTCAACAGATTCTGGACGGATGACTGCACTTCCAATTTTCCATATGCCCTGCCATGCACCATCTTTTCCAGCACTCCTTCCACCTCTCTCATTGTTGGCCTCTCCCCTGCATTCTCACTTGTGCATCGCACTCCTAATCCAATCAAACTAACCAGGCAATTTCCATGCTCAGAGGATTCGAATTCTTCTCCGACAGCACTACTACTGGACTCGCCCACAGTTCGTTGAACAACCAGCAGTTCTCTATTCACCACTTCCTCCACTGCCTCAGGGAATGCTCTTCTCACCCACTTAGGCAGAGTGTTGTCTTTAGAAAACATAGCGTCAGTAGGCCTCTTTTTAGTCACCATTTCAAGGATCAGTATCCCAAAGCTGTAAACATCCCCCCTCGTATTTACTTGTCCTCCCAATCCATACTCTTGCAACATTAAAATGAGATTTCATTGTTCAAAAGAGAAATAGTATATGGGGATGAAAAAAAGTTGTTAAAACGTGATTTCATTGTTGAGAAAACCAATATATGTAGTTAACAAAAAAATAGCCAGGCGAACACTTAAAAGTGAAAAATAAAATGTCAGGCTTGGGTTTTTACCTGGAGCAAGGTAGCCTATTGTTCCCTTCAGTCTGGATGTGCTTCTACTTGCAGAAACAGGGGATGTCGTTAGACGAGAAATTCCAAAATCAGCAACATGGGCTACCATGGTTTCGTCGAATAACAAATTTGAGGGCTTCAAGTCACGGTGGATAACTGGAGGAGAACAATCGTGGTGTAAATATGCCATCCCGTGTGCCACATCAAGTGAAATCTTTACTATCATCTTCAAACTCAACCTACACCCTGTTTCATCCCTGTGGAGGTCTTGTTCTAGGCTCCCCTGTGACATGAATTCCATTACAAAAGCTCTGAGATCTCCACCAGAAAAAGAGGACATGAAGACTTTCACAAGATTGCGGTGCCTGATATTTCTCAGTACTCTGCATTCCCTAACGAAATGCTTGTATGAATTTTGAGGGTCCTGATCGAACAACTTGATAGCCACCAACTTGTCAATAGACAAGAGCCCTTTGTAAACTGACCCGAAGCTACCATTGCCTAGTAAATTGGCGGCACTAAATCCTTGGGTTGCTCTGTGAAGTTCCTGGCTAGAAATTTGAATAAAACCTTGCCCCAACAAACTGTTTGTGAATTCTGTCCTCTTAATTCTTCTGTGGAGAGTGTAAAATGCCCCCAAAGTCCAACACAGTGCAAAGAATGCGCCAATTGAAGCAACCAAGATAATGTTCCTATTCAATGCATCATGACTTTTGGTAGAGCTTGTGCAGTTTGGTAAATTCAACCAGCTCGAGGCTACACATAATCCCAGATTTGCCAAAAATGATGTTGCACTTAGGTTTTTGAAAGCTCCTTGATTTGGAACTGATCCATTCAGTTATTGTATGAAAAATTTAAATTTCTGAGCATGGTGAGATTTGCAATAGAAAGTGGCACTGGCCCAGACAACTCATTGAAAGATATGTCAATGCTTTCAAGACTCTTAAGCTGCCCTACAGATATTGGTACCCTTCCCTCCAATTTATTTTTGGCCAGGTTTAGATATTACAATCCAGAGCAACTGCCAATATCTGCAGGGATTGTTCCTGACAGTTTATTAGCTGAGATATCTATGGCTTGAATATGTTCCATTCCTCCTAACGAAGGCAATCTTCCAGTCAATGAATTGTGTGAAAAATTAAGATAAAATGCTAATGAATGGAGGCTTGAGATCTCCATGGGGATATTTCCCGTGAGGCTGTTGTATGAGAGCCAGAGGTCAAGCCTCTCCAGGCGAAAACATTGCCCAATGGCATTCGATATCCTTCCTGTGAGCTCGTTATGACTCAAGTCAAGCCCCCTCACCTCTTGCAGACTGCCTAAATATGAAGGAATCTTTCCAGAAATATGATTTAGATTAAGGAATAGATATTCCAGGTTTACCAACATCTTAAACTCTAATGGAATGGTGCCTTGCAATTTGTTGGAGCTTAAATCCAACAATTGTACATTCTTCAGACGACCTAATGCACCTGGAACCCGCCCAAATACTCTGTTATTACTGAGAGTGAAAATGGTCAATTCAGCAAGGTTACCAATCTCTTCTGGTATATTACCAATGATGTTTTTTGTAATCCAAGCGCAACTTTGATAGCCTGGGAGACAGATTTCCAATGCCGCGTGACAAAGTGCCACTAAAATTGTTTTTAGCAAGAATCACCTGTTCAAGAATGGAGCAGTTAGAAAGTATATCTAATACACACACTGTAGCACAGTGTCCATCTAACAAGCTATTTGACTCAAGGTTCAGTATCTGTAGACTGTAGAGCACTAAGCATTCCCAATTCTTGAGGCACCACACCACTTAGCTGATTGAATGAGATATCAAGCTGTGAGAGCTGAGAACAATTTCCTAGAGACTTTGGGATTCGCCCACTAAATTGATTCCCTCCCACCACAAATTCCAGTAAGTTGGGGAGCTTCAGGCCAATATCTGCAGGAATGATGCCTACGAACCTATTTGGTGCCAGGAAGAGCGACTGCAATTTTGTACAGTTCAAAAGAAATGGAAAAATAATTCCCTCGAACCTGTTATCACCTAGTAAAAGAAAATGGAATTCGGAAAAATTTCCTACAGATTCAGGGATTCTGCCGCTGAACTGATTGAACAACAATTCCATCATTTGCAATTTGGGTAACTTATAGCCTATAACATCTGGAATTGTACCTTCAAACTTGTTTCCCCCTAGCGCCAATATGGTCAATTCAGTATAGTTCATGAGAAAATAAATTGATCCTCCAAGGCTATTATTATTGAGGTACAGTTCCTGTAGTTGGTTAAGTGAACCCAA
Organism: Chamaecyparis obtusa; assembly: GCA_027943335.1. Classification (NCBI taxonomy): domain Eukaryota; kingdom Viridiplantae; phylum Streptophyta; class Pinopsida; order Cupressales; family Cupressaceae; genus Chamaecyparis; species Chamaecyparis obtusa. The sequence continues at coordinate 77,614 of BSBK01000286.1, read as the reverse complement.
TTCTGATGGAACGTGCCATACAAAGAATTGGAAGACAAATCCAGCGTCTCCAGAGACGAACAGTTCCCCAAGGCCATGGGAATGCTACCTGTAAGACTATTGTTATGAAACCAAATTTTCCTCAGTCTCCATAATCTGCCAATCTCCTTGGAGATGGTACCGTTGAGTTTGTTGGAACGTAGAGACAGATATTGTAATCTAGTCAAAGCTGTGAATATCTCAGATGGAATTGCTCCTTCAAGTGCATTCCAGGACAGAATTAAGACACGCAATTTTGTGCAGTTACTCAACGACCTGGGGATAGTGCCCGTGAGAAGATTATGCCCAAGGTTTAGGCGTTTAAGTGCAGTGCAATTTGCCAAGCCACGAGGGATGATAGCACTCAATTTATTGAAGGAGATGTTGAGTTTCTTCAGTTTATGCAAGGAACTCAACTCTGGTGGAATGCTTCCGCTCAATAGATTATCATTTACTCGGAGTTCTAAGAGATTTGTGCAGGCGGACAAACTAACTGGAATTGGACCTTGCAAGCTGTTTTCATAGAGCTTAATGAACTGCAGATTTTCTAACTTACCAAACTCTTGGGGAATTCGGGCAGAGAAATAATTATGGGAAAGATCAAGCATAGTAAGGAAGGAGAGATTGCCTAAGTGAGGGGGAATGGTAGCAACCAATCCCCTGTATTTGAGAACGAGACTCACAACCCTTTGATTGCGATTGCAAGTAATTCCAGTCCAGTTGCAAATATTGTTTCCATTTACCCAGTTGGACAAAGAAAGACTTGGATCCACTTTTACGGAACTTTTTAATTCAAGCAAAGCTTCCGCATCAATCTGATTCTGAATTTCCAACTCATTGGACGAAATTGTAACAAAGATAAGAGAAATGAAAATGAGTAAAAGAATGAACTGACCTTTACAATTCATGGATTCTTCCAAATTATTCATGTCTAAGAGCAGAATTAATCCACCTGCAATTGCAATTGTTAACCCGTTCTTGTTAAAAGAATAGCTCCTCTTATTTGAAGTTTCATGTGAAAACTTTTCAATGGAAATAGGAAAACCTCGAGCACAGGCATAAATCAAGAGCAGAGATGTCGTGGACACTTCTAGTCTACAATAAAGTTTTAATTGAATCATCTTATTCAAGACTCAAAATAGTCATTCGTTGAAAAAAAATTTAAAAATCATCTTAACATAAACAAAACGGTTGAAATTAGAACACCAACACATTATTTTCTTACAAAGCTCACAGTTGAATAATGACCACTATAACATGTTCCTTTACTAATTAAGGATCAATGATCATTACGATTTTTTAGTCATCTGTAAAATTCTCTGTCAATTATAGTTATTAAAGATACCCATCCAATTATGTTTGGTGTTGCTAACTCCTTTATTTAGTTACTCTGTGTTTTTTATAAATTGACTTGTCAATTGAATTATTTTCACGAAAGTCATATTAATATTTTAGTTTGGGAAGACTGGAACATATTCATTTTCAATAACAAGTTAGAAAATAAAATCTTACACTACAATTCATTGAAAATAAATTTCCATTCAAAGTATCAATCATTTATTTTTGCAAATTTCTACAATTCAATTGACTTCTAACATTTACAATACAATCTATTAAAAACAAATTTTGATTCAAATTGATTATACAAATGAATATACAACACATTTACATGTGAGAAAAGTATCATTCAATTATTTTTGCAATTTTTCTACAATTCAATGGACTTGAAAATTATTAATGACAATTTTATTTCTTTTTTCCAACAAATGACAAAGATGCCAAATTAGAAAAAAAAGTCTTAAAAGCAGTCTATTAAAAATAAAATTTAAGTCAAATTGACTAATAAAATTGTCTATTCAACACATTTAAGTGTGAGAAAAATATGATTCAATTATTTTTACAAATTTTTTACAATTCATTACTCCTCAAATTTTTATTATTTCTTCCAAATAAAAACATCAATTCACAGAGTTTGTTGTAAATTTCTTTTCAGTCACTAATTTATTTTTAAATAACAAATTAATAAATAAAATCTTATATAACAATCTATTTAAAGTAAAATTTCATTCAATTTGATTAATACAATTACGTACACAACACACTAGCATATAAAAATCTTAAAAATATCATTCAATTCTTTTTACAAAATTTCTTCAATTTAATAGACTCTGAATATTACTCCACAATTTTTCCTCATTTGCCAGAGATTCGCAAGCCTTTGAAAAAGTGTTGTCTTAAAATTTTCTATATATTGTCCAACTAACGTTGATTACAGCTGAGAATTCTGAGGAATGCATCTCACAGAGTTTGTGGATGTTAAAAGGCACCAATTCACAGATTTTGATCCGTTATTTGGGAACTTGATGGTATTAGTAAAACTAATCCTAATATATCACTTTCATAATATACAATTCAAATTCATTTATTACTTTTCATTTTTGGGAACTTGATGGTATTAGTAAAACTAATCCATATTAAACGTTTGTCCAGTTCTGTGCTTTCATTTTCACCGTGTCGTTGAATTTTTGAAGCAGGGATTAGCCGTGATTGCGGGATATACGTCAAATGGGTTTGTTTACAAGGCAAGGCTTTAGAAACTTTCGAGCATACCATATTCACCTTATTCACTGCAACTAATTCCTCATTTAACATATTATTTTCCATAGTGAATACTATATATATAACTTGTCTTATGTCTTGTCTATCAGTAGTAATCAACTAGTGTCGACACCTAAAAGCATTCTCTTGATTCATAACCCTTGATGCAGGGCATCCGCATGGGGGAGATGTTTTCTGGTTTTCTTTTTCAGCGAATGGGAAGGGGTTTGGGATTTGAGATTTGGGGTTTGAAGCCATCTCTGGCTGTAAAGGCAGCATGCTGTAGGTCTGGGAACAGACCAAATTAGATTTGTATTGAGAAGACAATAGATTTGGCTCACTGTTTTGTATAACATTTATGTTTTCAATAAGAATTTGAATGAGTTCGTTTGAATAAATTGATGTATGAATCTGAGTAAACTTATTCAGCTGTTGCATCAACCCTTGATTTACATTTTTATTTAACACCTACCAGTCTTTTACATCTAGTTCCTTGTGCCATTGCCTCCTACACTGAAGATCCATTGCCTCTTCTTAACAATAATTGACATGATCATGTGTTGAAATTCAATCATCTACTACTTGTTGAAAGTAGACTTACTCTGAGAGGGGGGAGGGGTGAATCAGAGTACCTAAAAAAAATTTCTGATAAGGCAGATTTATGAGACAAAGACCTGGTTTATTTTCAATAGACAAGGTAGAATAAAGAAGTGAGACTTAGAAAAAAAAATAGAACTTAACAACTAATCAGTTAAGCCAATTTGAAGAACATAGACGTAAATTCAAGGAACAGATTTAACAAGGTAGAAATATCAGAGCATAAACTAAAAATAACTATAATCAAGACACATCATTTGTGCTGAGTGGAAACCCTCAAGATCCAACTAGATCTCATCATAGGGAAAAAAACATTATGTTCCTTTATTAATCCCAATCCAATACATCCAGTTTAGCAGTCCTACTGCAAGGAACTACAACCCCTTAATCCTTACAAGTTCAAATAGGGTTCATGGTAATATACTTGTCAAAAGATACAAATATATGACCATTAACCTTTATTACAATAAATGATCTTCAATATAATTCCGGGACAAAACTTTGTCCCTTTATTCTTCTTCTCCAATTTTTTTTATTTTTTATTTTTTTCAGATTTTCAATATCTACTTCACCACATACTTCTGATTCAATTCAGCACAACCTTCTATTTCATATTTATACATCAATCATGTTGATATATATATATATATATATATATATATATATATATATATATATATATATATATATATATATATATATATATATATATATATATATATATATATATATATACGATAGAAGTATTTGGTTACAATCTGTAACCATTAACCAATGTTGTTACAAAAATTGTTTTGATAACAAATTATTACACATGCTCAGGTTACATCTTAACCCATCAAAATGACATAGAAAATGCCTTATTTAATCAAAGTTTGAGAACTCGTTTTAAATGCACAAACCCAACAGGGTTTTAAACCCAATATTGCTCAAAAAAATTGTCTTCAAAAGTTCTGACTTGCGTATCAAGTCAGTAATCAGAAATAACTATAAAATAAACGTCCTCAACCACATTTTCAAACTAGACAGTAATGCATTTTAAAAAATGACAAGGATTAAAAAAAATGTAATAGATACATTGTTCTTAACACAAATTTGTTACCCGGCAACCATCAAACTATGTAAATCTCTTAACAAACATGTTATAAAACAATGAAGATGCTTAATGAATAACACATGTTTAGCATCACATACCTATCACAGAAGAAATCAAAGTGTTCTTTTACCCATTTATTAACTGTCGTGAGTAAGACCGCCTTTTGTTTTGTTAACAACAGATAACTAAAGGAGCTTGGCAACCACTTAGAAACTTCAGAGCATTCAAGATCAACCATAGTGGCGGCTAGGATATGAACAAAACCTTTGCAATGAAACTGTTACCCAATTTTCCTGTTCTATGCAAATTTGGCTAAAGTCTATCCCAAGGTCTGCATTTTTACCCTGACAAGCACCTCTGAAAATTTAATAAATTTGTGCTCTTCTAGCCTCTGCAATTTTTCTAGACTCCCTGGTTTGCAGGTCTAAAAATTTGAAAATCTGACCGTTAGTGCTTAAAAAAACCCTGAAAACCCTAAGCCAGGTTCTATTTTGCAGTTACCTTTTTGGGCCACTTAAAAATCCCATTTCCCATGTGCGCTTTATTCTTTCCTTTCAGTCGCAAATTCTCCTAATCCCCAGTGGAATATTCCTTTCATTTCCCGACTACACGAATGGCTTTCATCTCCCAGTCGGTGGCATATTCTTCTTCCTATTCAGCGATTCGGTGACTAAGACTTTAGTCGGGCAATTTCTCAATCAAACCCCGAGTTAGACCTTTGGTTCGGCGATTCAACGAATGCCTTATTCGCATTTTCTCCAGACTTAATTGAGGTTAAGTGTTTCAGTTAGCGACTCAACGAGCGATTAACTTCTTCCTGTAGTCGCGTAGTCGCTTAATGTTTGGCAGTCTCGGTATGTGGGGGTCCCAGTTAAGCAAGATCCAACGGTTGTCGTGAGTTCGCATAGGGTCTGTCAGAGGCTTGCGATCTTGTGACAGCCGTCAATCTTCCTTTTCATGTAGCGCTTCAAAAGTTAAGTGGGTCCATTGCCACATTATCTGACTTGGAGGCTTCTGATTGGTCGAAGGTAATGATTTGTAAAGCTTGTCAGAGCAGGCCCAGAGAGCTATATAACTTTTAATCCAATGGTTGGCGCATGATCTCATGGGTTGTGTCAGAGCCATGAGATTATGCACCGACCGTCGATCTTGTTTAGCTATCAGGGCTTTGTTAGGTGGGGCCTTTCTTGCTGATGTGCTCACATTTGATTGGTCCACATAATGATGAACTGGAATGTGTCAGTAGGACCATGTCAGAGTATCTGCAGAGATGTCAGTAGGACGAAGATCAATGGCTGGTGCATGATCAGAAGGAATCTTTTGAGGGTATGCAATCATGAGCTGACCATTGATTTTGCCAAGTGTTCAGGTTCTGTCAGGTGGGTCCATGCTAGGTCAGGGTGACATGCTGGCTTTTCATTGGCTAAGATATAAAGCTTTGTCAGGTGGGTCCAATGTCGCATGTTGCTAACATGCATACTTTTAATTGGTTGTCATGTGATGATGAAGACTTACAGGTGGACCCGATGTGTCAGTGGGGTCCCAATTCTAAAATGATCAACGACTGGCGCATGATCGGAAGGAATATTCGGGGGCTATGAGATCATGCACCCGTCCTTTGCTGGGAATCTAGTTCTGGGTGGGTCCAATGTCAACGATTGCCGAAGTGTTTGCTGATGGAGCGGCCGAAATGAATGAAAGCGTGACAGGTGGCAGCTCTGGGCCTAGGGTTAGAAAACACTCTATGAATCAGCGACTAAAGGCTTGTCTCTTGTTCACCAGACTTAACTAGAGTCAACTAAAGCATTTAACGATTTTGTGAACAAAGGGAAAATAGAACCTAGGTAAACTCGAGGTTAATTTTGCAGTCAAAAGCGGTGTCGGGTAAAAGGGAAGATCTGACGGTCTTGTTTTAAAGTAAGATTGAGATTTAAATGTCAGTCATCAATAGATAAAGCTTGGCACCACCTGTGACCATTATATATATTTAAATTCAAATATCTCATAGTACTAGATTTGAAAAGTTATGGCAAGCCTGAGTTGCAGGGAAGTAGATGGATCATGGCGGCTAAAAAATTTGCAGATATAAACATGAAATGGACACGCAAACATAAAAAAATCTGATCAACTAAGATTTTTTCATAGGCATTTATGGCCAAAATTGACAGAATTAGGGTTTTATTATTGTATGAAAATTTGTGTAACCCTAATTAGATATTTTGCTCCTATCTACGTGCAAAATAGGAGATGTATATATTAATTTTTGGAGATTTTAGAGCTCAGAGTTGGACAATTGTAAAAGAAAAATTTCACCTTTCTTAAGAGTCATTTGTGGCATTTTCTCTGTCCTTTGGCTTCTACAGTTGTAAATTCCCATTGATTATTCAAATATTGCAAGGTATTTTGTGACATTCTTTTGTCCCTATCCCTTCCTGTGTGAGTTATCTCTTAATGAATTCAGTGTATGTATGTTTTCAATAATATCTTAGGGTTCTTGATCCTTCTTCCTTTATGCAATTTATGTGTATTATTGTGGATGATTTGACTACAACCCCTTAATAATCTTGTCTCATTCCTATACCTAGTTGCAGAGGTGAATGTTTGTTTGCAGGTCATAGATTGTTGTCTAATCCTAAGAGTGTTATTGTTTGTGAAAGAATCTCTCTCTTTCCTTGAATACCCTCTTTTATTTGCAAACCCTTCTATGAAATACTTATACAAGCCTATTTAGTGAGTTGTGATCCCCTAGACCTAAGTTTATTCATTGAATCCATCTTTTGTACTACAATTCATACCATCTTTTCGGTGTATCACCTAGTAGGTAGTTTTCTTTCAAGTCATTTTCATTTCAAAGCATTCCTTCTATCCCTTTTCCCCTCAAGTTTTACTTTCTTGTCAAGAAGCAAATTAAGGTGATTATCCAAGAGGAACCAGCCTAGAACTTGGAGGTCTCATCTCAGTTAGCATAGGTCCCACAACCTGGATATGATTCCTATGTTATACTAAGTTATCAAGACTATGAAAGCTTGAAATAAGGGTGCAAACTTAGTGTATAACAATTCTGGCATGCCCGGTGGGACAGTAAAGAAAGTATATTCTTTGAAGGTTATGTTATCTTTGATATATAGTTTGCATAATACAGACTTTTAGAAGTTGTTCTATAAAGTATATCTGGCTACTCCACTGATTTCACGGATTCAGGACAACCTTGTTCAAAGTTTATGAGAAAGATTGAGACTAGAAGCTCAAAGCCTACCAAATTTTTAGAGTTGCCCTAAAAAAGAAGCTATAAGGGTAGGTCAACTCAAAGAACATCCCCTGCAAGGAGAGTTTAGTCTACACCTCCTAATACTTCAGAAAGGAAACCTTTTCCCTTTCACCTTAGAAAAAGAGGAAGATCTCTAACCAGAGATCTAGAAGAAGATTTAAACCCAGCATCAAATACAACTCACATAGTTGTGAATCTTCAGATCACAACACCTACAATGGCTAGACAGTTTTCTTTTGCACCTTTCAACCAAGGGAGTCCATTAACTTTTGTTGTACATCATGATGTACCCTTGGTGGCATTAAAGGGTCTACCTAATTTCACAGGTGAGGGGAAAACAACTGCTTTTGAACACATAAAAGATGTGACCACCATCTGCAGCATACACAACATAACTGAAGAAGATGTGGCCACAAAGTTATTAGCAGCCTCTCTAAAAGGTAAGGCTCTTGAATGGTTTAGAACTCTAGCTGTTGGTTCCATTAATTCATGGGATGCATTAGGGGATGCATTAAGTAAACATTTTGAGGATAAATCAGACAACTTGTCTTTGGTTGAACAGTTGACAACCATTAAAAGAGACCCTCAAGAACAAATGACAGATTACAATAGTAGATTCCTCAAGACATGGAATAGAATTCTAGTCTCAGTAAGGCCATCAGCTAACCATGCTTTTCTATATTACTTACAAAGTTTGAATGGTCAAATTTCTATCATGATCCAATCTATGGGTGGTACTTCTTTACCCCAAGCCTTTGACATAGTTGTCAAGGCTGAAAATTATTTAATCCAAGTAGGCATGATAGCTAGAAGGCCACCTATGCCCATTTTTCCTAGCCTTCAACCCATTGCACCTACACAAGTACCCCCATTTACCCCTATTCCCACCATATTAGCACCTTAGGCTAGTACTAGTGGTCAAGAGCTGAGAACAAGTTTCTCTCAAGAGTTACAAGAAATAAAGAGTATTCAAGAAAGCAGTAAGCAAGAGATGACAAATCTGCTACAGACTTTGACTAAAGAGGTTACAAATCTAAAGAAGCAAGGGCAAGGAATTAGACCACCCTTTCATCCACAAGGCCAAGGTCCCAATCAACAATATCAAAATCAGGGACAACCTTATTAGCAAAATAGGCCACCATTCCAAGGAGGTTATCAAGGACAAAGGCAAGGTTTTAATCAAAGACCATTCCAACCATATAACCCTGCACCTCTCAATTCTGCAAATTTAGTTAGGGATATAGTTCCTGGTCAACATAATATGGCTATGGATAATGAATGGTGTTTTCCTTATAATCAGCCTCACAATCAAGCTACATGTTCAAATGGATGGATGAACCAAGCTCTAATGGTTCAAAATGCCTCACAAGCCCAATCAGAGGCTTCACCCAATGGATCAGTTCCTCAGCAAGAATCACAAGAAAATGAGACTGCTCTTTTCAATTGGGAGCAGCCAGACTTCAATGGAGTCAATGATGAATTTTCTATTGCTGCTAACACAAGGGCAAAGAGAAGAGCTCAAGAGATGGATCGAGTAGACTCTGGTACTAAAGCTACTACGTCTGCAGAACCAGTGCAAAAAACTGCTCCTGTAACACTCAAGAAGGCTCCTACCATTACAAGCAAGGAAGGCCAACATTCCAAAGAAGTGGAGCCCATCATGGTGAAAGCACAACAAAGAGTACACACGGTAAAACCTTTCAGTATTATAGACAACATGAAGAAGGTGAATGTCACCATGTCTATGTGGAACTCTTTGGCTATTCTAGGGCAGTCTGAGATTTTGAAGAAGGCCATGACCAAAGTAACAACTCCTCAACCTGCAAAAGAAGCTGCAAAGCTAGTGTTGGTTAACACTGATCAAGAAAAGGAGGCCCCAAGTAGAAACTCCAAGACCAATACCATTCAAGGTAGGAATTCAAAACCACCTCCCTTTTATGTATCTTTAATCATTGGAAAATCTTTAGTACATAATTGTATGGTAGATAGTGGAGCTACTAGCACTGTAATGCCTAAGAAAGTAGCTGACCAATTAGGACTAAAGTATGAATCCTTTCAAAAGAAGGTCACACAACTTGATGGATCCTCAGTCAATACTATAGGTGTGGCTAAGGATACCAATCTGATCCTTCATGCTAGTCCTAATTTCTCCATCCTCCTTGATATATATATCATAGATCTCTCTGCATTATTTGCCATATGTTTTTCAAGGGAGTTTACAGCTAAAATAGGAGGTTACCTATCTTCTGACTGGTCTCACATGCTATTTCACACAAGATATGGTACCAAGGTAACCATTAAATCATAACCATTGGTAGCACACCATATAGAACCATATGTGTCCAATACCATCAATGTAAACTGCCCTATATTTGATGATAGTGGCTTCCAAACCATTGGAGAAGTAGACACTAAGATAGAAAATATCCCAAATATTTTATTAGATGAAAGAGCTTCAGAGGCCCAAGAGAATCTTATTTGGGATTTTGGTTTGGGAAGTTATTTAATACAAGAGAGTGGATCGATAGAACCAAACCTTCTGAAAGAAGACACTGATTCAGAGGATCAGAGCAATTAGGTTTGGGAACTATTTTTTGATGGTGCTAGAAGCAGACATGGTTCTGGTGGTGGTGCTATGTTAGTGTCCCCAAAAGGAGAAAGGTACTACGCAACTTTCAGATTTAGTTTCTCCTACACTAGCAACACTGCAGAATATGAAAGCCTTGTGAATGGACTGGAGTGGGCTAGAAAAAGAGGGCTCAAGGCTCTAAAAGTTTATGGTGACAGTGAGTTAGTTGTCAGCCAAGTGAGAGGGATAAGTGCAACCAAGAATGACACCTTGAAAGCATACAAACATAGAGTTTGGGATGTAATTGAAGACTTCTATGCTTTCAATATTGTTGTTATCCCTAGGAAGCTAAATCAAAATGCAGATAGATTAGCTACTATTGGATCTCAGTATGATATTCCAAATAGTATTTCAAAGGAGGAGACTCAACAATATATTAAAGTGATTTTTAGACCCTCTATTCCTGATAATGATGTCAATTGACAGGTGTTTGATAATGATGAGCAAATTCTGCAGTTCTTATTTGAAGAAGATAATTTTTTCAAGGCATAATCAAGATAGACTATCACAGAACTATGGTGATCAAGTGATACAACTTAAGTCTAATAAGATGCCTAGAGGTCTTGTCACTTTAGAGACTGTCTTCAACAAGGATGATCAAGTTAAGAAGAACAAAGCTGGCCTGGTAGTTCAACAAGAACATTGTGTTGGATTAGAGTTAGAGCCAGGTAAGAGCTTACAATTTGGAAAAGTAAACACTGAATTGGAAAAGCACGCTTACACCCAATTATTTAAAGAATTCAGTGATGTTTTTGCATGGTAATATGAAGACCTTAAAGGTTTTGATCCTGCCCTTGCTCAACACACTATTGAATTAGAGCCTAATGCCAAACTAGTAAGGCAAAAGAAAAGGCCTGTTAATCCCAAGCTTGAGCCACTTATGCATAAAGAGGTGCTCAAATTGATAGAAAGTGGTATCATCTACCCCATTAAGCATACTAGTTGGGTTTCCAACCTTGTTCCTATTAGGAAGAAGAATGGGGAGTTGAGGTTATGTGTTGCCTTTAGGGATCTTACTAGAGCCTCTTTAAAGGACTGCCACCCATTACCCTCAATGGAGCAAATCTTACAATGTGTCTCTGGATCTAAGAGATTTTCATTGTTGGATGGTTATTCAGGATATAATCAGATCTTAGTAAATGAAGAGGATCAATATAAGACTACATTTACAACCAGGTGGGGAACCATGGCTTATCAAAAGATGCCCTTTGGTTTATCAAATGTAGGTGCTACTTTTTAAAAGGCAATGGATATGGCCTTTAAAAGCCTCATGTACAAGTTTGTATTGGTCTACTTAGATGACATAACTGTCTATTCTAAACATGCAGTAGATCATATCAAACATTTGAGGAAGATTTTTGAAAGGTGTAGAGAATTTGGGATGTCTCTTAATCCCAAGAAATGTGTGTTTGCAATTCATGAAGGAAAATTTTTGGGATATGTAGTATCCAAAGAAGGAATTATAGTGGATCCTGAGAGAATTGCAGCTATCTTGGAACTACCCTTGCCACATCATAAGAAAGGTCTCCAATCTTTCATAGGAAAGATTAACTTTGTTAGGCGTTTCTTGCCTAATATTGCAGATTTACTAAAGCCTTTAATAGCCATGTTAAAGAAGAGTTCAACTTTCAACTGGACTAAAGAAGGAAAAGCCAATTTCCAAGCTATCAAGGAAGCCTTGACAGAAGCTCTTGCCTTGTTAAATCCAAATTTCAGTAAGGATTTTATCCTTTATGCTTATGGAGGACATGATGCTATATCTGCTATGTTGACTCAAGAAAATTCAGATGGATTGGAGCAGCCTATTGCTTTCTTTAGCAAAGGTTTGGAAGAGTATGAACAGAGATACTCTTTTGTAGAGAAACATGTACTTGTTGTGGTGAAGAGCCTTAAGAAGTTCAGATATCTGTTAACCCATAGAAGGGTACATTTGAAGGTTACTCATCCAAGTGTCAAATAATTTTATCTTTCCAAGGACCTAAATGAGAAAAGAGATGGTTGGATCACCAAGGTGATGGAATATGACATTGATATTCAGACCACCAAGCTGGTTAGAGGAAGAGGTCTTTGTGAACATTTTGCAGGAGATGAAAATTCAAAGAAATCAGAGAAAATGGATGCATCTTTGGTAGTGCATTCTACAGAAGAACATGCCAAGGCATCAGGTTGGTTGCCTAACATGATTCATTTTTTGAAGACAGGACAATGTCCTATAGGTCTAGATTTAGCAAAAAGAAGATACTATAGATTACAATCTATCCCTTTTGTGCTGATAGATGAGGTTCTTTTTAGAAAGGATCACAATGGTGTCCTTTTAAGATGCATTGATTCAGAAAAGATAGTTGATGTCCTATTTGAGTTTCATGATGGACCATCTGGAGGTCACTTTTCTCCTAGGACTACTGCTTTTAAAATCATGAGGGCTGGATACTATTGGTCATTTATCTTCAAGGATAGTCATGATTATGTGAGAAAATGCATCAAATGTGCCATGTTTGCAGGAAAAGAAAGGCTTGTAGCTTTGCCCCTACAGTCAATTAGAATAGAGCAACCTTTCATGAAGTGGGGTATAGACTTCATTGGCATGATCAATCCTCCATCTAGTATAGGCCACAAGTGGATAATCACTACAATAGATTATTTCACTAGATGGACAGAGGCAGTTTCCTTAAAGGATTCAAATGAGAGTGTTGTATTAAGATTTTATGATGATATAATTCAAAGATTTGGCACTCCAGACTCCATAATATTAGATAATGCATTGGCATTCACAAGCCTTAAAGTCTCATAATGGGCAATCATAAATGAAATTTATTTGAATACAAGCTCAAATTATTATCCCCAGGGAAATGGCTTAGCAGATGCAACAAACAAGAACCTAATTAGGATAATCAAGAAGACCCTGCAGGATGATAAGAGAGATTGGCATACTAAATTGAAGTCTGCCTTATGGTTAGACAGGAATACCCCAAAGAAGATCATTAGAAATTCTCCTTATGTGTTAGTATATGGTAGAGAGGCTAAGTTGTCCATTTCAACTGAATTACCAGCTTTGGACTTAGCTACTCAATATGCCCTATTTGAAGAAGGAGATCCCTTACAAATCAGGTATGCTCAGCTCATTGAGTTAGAAGAACTCAGAGACAAATCCATGAGAGATATGGAGTTCCATCAGATTCAGACAAAGAGAAGTTTTGATAAAAGAGCCAAGGTCAGAAATGTCAAAATTGGAGATGTAGTTCCCAAGTGGGATGAATTCAGATCCAAACCTGGCAAACATACAAAATTTGACTCATTCTGGGGTGGACCATTTGTTATTATAGAATGCAAGGGGCCTAATGCTTTTCAGCTATCAACTCTTGAAGGAGATGCCTTTCCTATTTTAGTTAATGGTTTCCACTTGAAGCCCTATTTTGAGGTTAATCCCTCCTTGTAAATCTCTGTTGATATGTTCCTGCTTTCTTTCCCTATTTTTATAGGTTAGTTTTTCCTGCTTTCCAAGAAGTGCTTGTGCATAGGTTTGTCCCTCTAGTTCTAGTTTTGTGCCTCTGTTAAAGTTTTGTGCTCAAAGTAATGACCCCATGCCCAATGGATTGCTTCAAGGTCACTAGTTTCCATGTCTAGCAGGCTGACATCCAGCAGAAATTGCCAAAATGTTACCCAATTTTCCTGTTCTATGCAAATTTGGCTAAAGTTTATCCCAAGGTCTGCATTTTTACCCTAACAAGCACCTCTAAAAATTTCATAAATTTGTGCCTTGTCTTCTGGCCTCTGCAATTTTTCTAGACTCCCTGATCTGCAGGTCTAAAAATTTGAAAATCTGACCATTAGTGCTTAAAAAAACCCTAAAAACCCTAAGCCGGGTTCTATTTTGCAGTTACCTTTTTGGGCCACTTAAAAATCTCATTTCCCATGTGCGCTTTATTCTTTCCTTTCAATCATGAATTCTCCTAATCCCTAGCAGAATATTCCTTTCATTTCCCGACTACACAAATGGCTTTCATCTCCTAAGCGACATCATATTCTTCTTCCTATTTAGCGATTCAGTGACTAAGACTTCAGTCGAGCAATTTCTCAATCAAACACCAGGTTAGACCTTTGGTTCAGTGATTCAGTGAATGCCTTATTCACGTTTTCTCTAGACTTAACTAAGGTTAAGTGTTTCAGTTAGCGACTCAGCGAGCAGTTAACTTCTTCCTTTAGTCGCGTAGTTTCTTAATGTTTGGCGGTCTCGGTATGTGGGGGTCCCAGTTACGAAAGATCCAACAGCTTTCATGAGTTCATATAGGGTTAGTCAGAGGCTTGCGATCTTGCGACAACCATTGATCTTCCTTTTCATGCAGTGCTTCAAAAGTTAAGTGGGTCCACTGCCACGTTATCTGACTTGGAGGCTTCTGATTGGTCGAAGGTAATGATTTGTAAAGCTTGTCAGAGCGGGCCCAGAGAGCTATATAACTTTTAATCCAATGGCTGGTGCATGATCTCATGGGTTGTGTTAGAGCCATGAGATTATGCGCCGACCGTAGATCTTGTTTAGTTGTCAGGGCTCTGCCAGGTGGGGCCTTTCTTGCTAATGTGCTCATATTTGATTGGTCCACATAATGATGAACTAGAATGTGTTTGTAGGACCATGTCAGAGTATCTGCAGAGATGTTAGTAGGATGAAGATCAATGGCTGGCACATGATGAAAAGGAATCTTTTGAGGGTATGTGATCATGCGCCGACCGTTGATTTTGCCAAGTGTTCAGGTTCTGTCAGGTGGGTCCAGTGCCACATGTTGCTGACATGCATACTTTTAATTGGTTGTTGTGTGATGACGAAGACTTATAGGTGGACACGATGTGTCAGTGGGATCCTACTTCTAAAATGATCAACAGCTGGCAGATGATCGGAAGGAATATTTAGGGGTTATGAGATCATGCACCCACCGTTGGATAGGAATCTAGTTCTAGATGGGTCCAATGTCAGCAGTTGATGAAGTGTTTACTAATGGAGCGGTCGGAATGAATGAAAGCATGACAGGTGGCAACTCTGGGCCCAGGGTTAGAAAACACTCTATGAATCAATGACTAAAGGCTTGTCTCTTGTTCGCCAGACTTAACCGGAGTCAGCTAAAGCACTTAATGATTCTACGAACAAAGGGAAAATAGAACCTGGGTAAACTCGAGGTTAATTTTTTAGTCAAAAGCGGTGCCGGGTAAAAGGGAAGATTTGATGGTCATGTTTTAAAGTAAGATTGAGATTTAAATGTCAGTCATCGATAGATAAATCTTGGCACCACCTATGACCATTATATATATTTAAATTCAAATATCTCATAATACCAGATTTGAATAGTTATGGCAAGCCTGAGTTCCAGGGAAGTAGATGGATCATGGCGGCTAAAAAATTTGCAGATATAAACGTGAAATGGACACGCAAACATAAAAAAATCTAATCGACTAAGATATTTTTCATAGGCATTTATGGCCAAAATTGACAGAATTAGGGTTTTATTATTGTACGAAAATTTGTGTAACCCTAATTAGATATTTTGCTCCTACCTGCGTGCAAAATAGGAGATGTATATATTAATTTTTGGAGCTTTTGGAGCTCAGAGTTGGACAATTGTAAAAGAAAAATTTCACCTTTCTTAAGAGTCATCTGTGGCATTTTCTCTGTCCTCTGGCTTCTACAGTTGTAAATTCTCATTGATTATTCAGATATTGCAAGGTATTTTGCAACATTCTTTTGTCCCTATCCCTTCTTGTGTGAGTTATCTCTTAATGAATTCAGTGCATGTATGTTTTCAATAATATCTTAGGGTTCTTGATCCTTCTTCCTTTCTGCAATTTATGTGTATTATTGTGGATGATTTGATGTGAATGTTTTTGTGGGTATACTAAAACCCCTTAACAATCTTGTCTCATTCCTATACCTAGTTGCAGAGGTGAATGTTTGTTTGTAGGTCATAGATTGTTGTCTAATCCTAAGAGTGTTATTGTTTGTGAAAGAATCTCTCTCTTTCCCTGAATACCCTCTTTTATTTGCAAACCCTTTTATGAAATAATTATGCAAGCCTATTCAGTGAGTTGTGATCCCCTAGACCTAAGTTTATTCATTGAATCCATCTTTTGTACTGCAATTCATACCATCTTTTCGGTGTATCACCTAGTAGGTAGTTTTCTTTCAAGTCATTTCCATTTCAAAGCATTCTTTCTATCCCTTTTCCCCTCAAGTTTTACTTTCTTGTCAAGAAGAAAATTAAGGTGATTATCCAAGAGGAACCAACCTAGAACCTAGAGGTCTCATCTCAGTTAGCATAGGTCCCACAACCTGGAGATGATTCCCATGTTATACTAAGTTATCAAGACTATGAGAGCTTGAAACAAGAGTGCAAACTTAGTGTATAACAGAAACAATGATACATATTTGAGATGGTTTCTTATTTCCCTTTATCCAAATGAGTAATGATTTGGAATTCACATAATATCAAGTCACGTAAAAATCCACGCACACCCTCAGGTTTTGAACTCAAGTTAGATACACTAATCATTATCAACCACCAAGGTCTCTTTCCATGTAATGACCTTGATTTAATATATAAGAAGCATGTGCCAAGATGAGTCATCAAGGACAAACTTAGTGGGGTCAACAAACTCCCCCTTTGTCCTTGATGACAAAAACTACCATCAAGAAATCAAGATTGATTCGAAATAGATAATCATCAGAACTGTCTTATACTCAAGTGCTTTAGCAATGCACAAAGTATGATAAA
The DNA here is from genome assembly GCA_027943335.1 of Chamaecyparis obtusa. Taxonomy (NCBI): domain Eukaryota; kingdom Viridiplantae; phylum Streptophyta; class Pinopsida; order Cupressales; family Cupressaceae; genus Chamaecyparis; species Chamaecyparis obtusa. Next base: position 60,650 of record BSBK01000286.1, on the reverse strand, counting down.
ATAGAGCCCAATCATCTAGTAGAGCATCTCACTCAGCATAGTGAGAAACAATGTCATTTGCAAACAATGTAGCCTCAATCTCAGTGCTAACCACATCCACCTCAGGTCTTAAAAATGTAGGTCATTGTGGCTTGTCATAAATACTAGTATAATCCATCCTATTAAGTCTATCATCCTATCTAGTACAGTCCTTAGCCCTCGTTCTGTCACCCACATTTGACCTGTCATTTGTTCTAGATCTATGTGAACTGGCGAACACACTCCTAGTACCTCTATCTCTGCCACGATTGCCAAGTAGTGCAATGCATTATAATGTGTCAAATAACTATTGTAATATAATAGCAACATGGTGTTGACCATCTGCAATATTTCAGAATGCATTCTAGGCTTCTTTATCAATCTCTGAAGCAATACATGCATCCCTATAACCTGTACCATCCAAATTACCTAAACCACTTGCACCCCCATCACCCATACTACCAAACTGAATCTCAGGTTCCCCCTCACCAGGTTGAGAATTAGGACCTCTAGGGGTGTATTGCATGTTAGGTCTAAATCTTTGTGCCATGCTGAACCCAAATTTCCCTGCAGGCTGGCAAGAAAACTGCTCTGATACCACTGTAAAGAGCCTGCCAGGCTCCTTGCTATAGATATTATAAACTTTCTGAATTTGCTAAGACTTTTGTTTTGTGTTTGATAAAATATGATTTTAACATAAACTTTTCCAGAATTAAATGATTTAAATAACAATTAATTCAAATTCCAACACTTCACTTGAAACATTCAAACTTATTGATTTGCTTATATTAAACTCTTGTCAATTAAATATATAAATAAATTATGCACCTTTTATTGAATTTGTTTATCTCCAGGATGAAATACAACTTCTAGGGGTGATACACAAGTCACCAATATCAAATCGTAGCTCCTTGAAACCAAATGCAGGGCCTCAAGAGAAACACACAACCCCATAAATGTATACACAACCACCAATTAATGGAGTCACAACTGGAAAAACTCCACGCAGCCTCAGAAGAATGTCACATGACTTTATGCAATCCACATGAACCACAAAAATGGAGAACGTGACCCCCAAATCAATACACCACCCTCTCAAATTTATTCACAGTTCTTGGAAGTTTGGAGGCAGCTCGTATAGTATGATATGCAGCCTCTTATGAGATACAACAACATCCTTTGCACAACAATAGCATCCAGATGAAGAAAATTGAACCCAGCTGTAATAAATAATGAATTTGATTTAATCTTGCACTAAATTGGTATACATTGTATGAGTCAAAATGTGACCACACTTTTATGAACCATTACATGCAAGGTTGCTCAACAATGAGGCCTCACAAAGCGTCTCATAGCTCTCTATGCATGGAGTTGCAAGGGACTATGATAAAATTGCTCTCAGCTAGAGCTACAAACTTGTGACCTTGCTAGTCAACCACACAATGAGAGATTCAAAATGAATGCAATGCAAATTATTATGAATATGCAAGATTAATCTACAAAAATGAAAGTACAATGCAACTATGAAAGGAAATAGCAATGGATTACAAATCCCCTAATTAAGCTATGTGAAGCTAATCTATTGCATAAAAGGAAACTAAGCTAATATGTCATGATTATGCAACTAAACAAATGAAATATGCAACTAAATGAGATGTAACAATGAAAAGCAAGTCTTCAAAGCTTGATGTAGAATGTCTTCAATAAGCTCCAAATAACCTAAAAAACCTACAGCATAACATTAGCATAAAAGAGATGGATATGCAAATGAAGGAGAGAGCTCTCCTTTTATAAGAAATGCAAAGGAATGGACCATGGAGATTAAGAGGAAAAAGTCTCAATCAACGGTGGAGCTTGAAAGAGGAGCAATCCATGTGCACAAGTATCCTCCAATAGGAAAATAGGAGTTGACTTTATGTCCATATGAGACAAAAAGTGCTTTTCTCCTTTTTATAAAATAAGAATAGTGTTTTATTTGTGCAACTTAGAATAAGATGAAAAGGTGGGGCTTTTTATTTATTAAAAAGGGAGGAAATATTCATTTTAATTAAATAAAAACTTAGGATAAATGGTTAGCCCATACGATAAAAATCCAATATATGATCGAAACTAAGATTTGATCAAAAAATTGATAATGTTGAAAATATTGATTATTGATAAAAATGATTCAGGGTTGATAAATCAAATAAATGGGGCCCAAAGTCTAGGCGACCATTTTTGGGTGCATACATTTTCCCCTCTTTGACTAATGTGTGATCGATTTGGGAACACATGTAGTCAAAGAATGAAGTTGAAATGTGAGATCGATTTGAGATCACAAAACAACTCAGATACGAGGTCGATTCAGGATCACATCCAGACAAAGCATAAACAAAGACCTTTGAACATGAGGTCAATTCGGGATCATATTCAAAGTAAGAGATAAGAATCTCAAATTTGAGCAAAAGCTCACAAAAGATATCTGAATCAAGAGAATCAAGAAATCAAGGATGAGAATCCCATAGATACTGCCCCCTCGGAATCGAAATCGAAATCAGGTAGAGGAGAGACAACAGCTGATAGAAGATTTGATCAAATCAAAATGAAATCATAATCGAAGATAAATGATAATAGGATAACCATTAGGTCATGAAAACATGCCCCAGTGAGGAAGTAGAAGAATAGAAATAGAAGACTAGAAATAGAGCAAATGAAAGACTAAAAAATTTGAGAGATATGGAAAGGAAGAAATTTCATCGAAAATCAAATTATGCCTCAAAAGGTTAGTCAACTACGTAGAAGAATGAGAAAACTTAGAAACGCGGCTTGGATTTTAATTTTGAGTCCGGAAATGGATAGAAAATGATGTGATATGAAAGACTAGAAATGAAAGATATGATCAAGAAGAATCAGAAAATGAGCACAGTTGACCAACTAGTCTATAGATGATAAAAAGGAGAGCTGTCTCCATATACAAGATGCAAAAACTAAACTATGATGAACTTAAGAATGCGAGCTACTATGAAAGTGGTTGACTTGCAAGGTCACAACACTTATAGACATCTAATTATCATCATCGAGCATTATTAGGAGCGTCGTAAGATCATACAATGCACACTAGCATAACTATGTGGATATGAATATGATCTTTATCAGATAGAAATGTAGAAATCCCACCTAGGCATCAAAGATATGGAGGTCAAGATGACTAATGCAGTGAGATTACCTAAGTTTGATATGGCGAGATTATGCTTGTATCAAGACACATGAAAGTCAAGATAACTAGAAGCATGCACTCGCAAAATAGTCAAGAATAATACCTTGTCAATCCATAGTGTCAAGTAAGACCAACATAAATGCTCATGACAGTTAGGATCAACAAAATATACCCATAAGCAGATAAAGAAATAAAACATGTTCTCATACCCTCAGTCTTCTAGCTGTGCATTATCGAAAACTTCTCAGGGAGAGACCACTCATCAAAGAAATCCTCATAGATAGCACACAAAGAAAAATAAAGTCAACATATCTCAACAAGTTGATTGTTTAAGTGCGTGTGTGTTGGTCATAGAGTCAAACTTTGAGATCATATTTATCAATGAAAAATATCACAGCATACTTAGACTATTGGGTAAGATATCTGATAAGTGTTAAGAAACACTCGACACAAGGGTAGTGTTGAAAAATATTGTCTGGGGTGGTGTTGAAAAACACCTGTTGTGAAATGCTCCAAAAGACAAACTCACCTAAAGGACCTATGCTAACAGGTATGCCTCCTAGACAAAAACAAAGACCAATTCCAGACCATGCCAAATAAGGTCAAGACATGATGGAGAAAGGTTCAGTTTCGAGGACGCATGCTAACAAATAAGAGTGCAAAGGCCTCAAGTAGTGCCTGTTTCCAAGTTTTCACCACTTGGAATCTTTTTTCATTTTTTAATTTTTTTGTATTTTTGCTACCAAGGCGCCTGTTTCTAGGTTTTCACCAAGGCACTTTTTCAAATTTTTTTTGAATTTTTTGAATTTTTTTCTATTTTTTCAAGATTTTTTATGCTTTTTAGGATTTTTTCAGCATCATATATATATTTTTTTGAAATTTTTTTGGAATATATAATTTTTTTGGAGATACATCAAAGCGTCTATTACTAAATTTTCACTAAGATGATCATTTTTTCAGGATAGTTTCCAATTTTTAGAATTTTTAACAATATACCATTTTTAAAAAAATTTTCAAGATCAATAAGTATGTACAAAGGATGCCCCCAGACAGAACGGGCATCAAAATCCCAAGCAAGATCACATCGTGTATTCTTAGTGTCTAGCAAGGTGGGGAACAAGAGGGAATAGCAAGCTAGTGGAAGAGATGGAGGAAAGGAGAATGAAGGCGAATGGAGGGAAGAAATCCTCAAGGTCAAACTCCTCAAGAGTACCCAAGCTAGGAAAAAAAATTATCATGAAAAGCACATTTGGACAAGCAATGAGAGGCTAGCATAGGATAAGTCACAAAAGCGCACAGCAAAAGAAGGAAAGAATGTAGTCCAAAGGAGTAGACATGTCAAGAGACTTCATAGCATCGTGTTTTACTCTTTTTATTAGATCAAGACCAAAGGGAAAAAAGATAGTGAAAGGCTAGAATGAAGGGAGAAAAATAGATATGAAGGCTAAAAATGAACGGAATGAAAGCAAGACCATCATAAGATAGCTCACAAGATAGCCAATTATTCGTGTATAGTTCAATCTTGTCAAGATCAAAGATGGAATGGAATGATGAAACATGTAGAAGAACTACGCATAATGTCTGATTACCAGGTTTTCATCATGGTACTTATCCAAGGTGCCACAAGGGAGTGGTTTTCACCATAGGATGAATTTATTTCTTTTTATTTTTGCTACCAAGGTGCCTGTTTCCAAGTTTTCACCATGGTAAATTTTCAATTTTTTCATCATTTTTTTTTTTTTTCTATTTTTTAAATTAATTTTTTTTGGAAGAAGGTAAGCTTTTTAGATAGTGCTCGTTGAAAGGATAAACCATGATATGCCAAAGATTCAAAATGATATGCTCAAAGATGCTGATAGGAAAAGGAAAATGGAAGAGAAAAATGGAGGAAAGGGCTTTATGTAAAGCGAGTGAGGTTGGAAGATAGGAGGAATAGGCAAATGAGGAAAAAAGATAGAATATAGAAGGATAATGAATGGAAGGATTGTGAAAGGGTAGATGGAAAGGAAGGCAAGATCAATATCAACACACACCTTGAAGGGTGGTGAGAGGATGCAGGAAACTTGAATGAAAGAATACGTGAAGGAATATGATGAATGTTTAGTAGAGGTTGCGGTTTAGGTGCATGGAATGGAAGAATGCTTTTGGAAAGAGATGAAATGGAAGCCTTTGGAAGCTTGAATGTCAACTTCACTTTTTTCTCAATGTGAGACTCTTTCAAGAGAGACTTTGGAATCCATATAGCCTTAGGCTTTTTATTTTCTTTGGATGATTTAGAGATAATATCTTCAATGATGGATTTTGGAACCCATACTTGTCTTATAGTTTTCTTCTTAGATATCTCTTTTGACTTTATATATCCATGTCGATTAGAGGGGACATGGTGATCTTCTTTTTTGATGGATTCTTATATTGCTTATTTTTCTTATATTGAACATTCAAGTTACTTCCAAAAGACTTAGGACTTGTGGAAGGAAAATGAGGATATGACTGGTTTAGATGGGTGGGTGGATGAAAAGGATTCAAAGGTATGCATCTATGTTGATCTTGAGGGAAGATAGGAGATGAAAGGATGTAAGGACCCAAAATAGATGATGAATTAGGAGAATTAGGAGGGGAAAGTGAAGGGACATAAGGACCCAAGATGGAAGGCAGACATGAAGCCCTTAGTATTGGTGGAGGAGATCCAAGGATGGACATGGAAGATGCAAAAGGATAATCAATAGTTTCATCAACATCTATATGAGAACCAAGGACATCAACATCTTAGAGTGAGCATTAGGATTTGCAATAGGATCATGAACATCTTGAATAGGAGCAACTTCTTTGATAGGATTGTTCAGAGCTTGCAAAGATTTAGGAAGAGAAGAAAGTGGAAGTGAACATGGAGTGGTAGAACAAGAAGATGGAAGTTTGATCTTGACAAGGATCTTTGGATAGCGTAAGCGTATCATTTTTTTTTGAATTTTTAATAGGCTTAATATTGGAAGTAATGACACCATTTTTAATAACCTTAATGGAAGTATCATCTTTGGAAAGCGCAAGTGTAGTAAAGTTATTTTGTTTATCAATAAGCTCAATGATGTGAGTAGTAGCTTGATCTTGCTTAGGAGATGGTGGAATGAATGCGGAAGAGCGTAGAGAATCAAAAGAACCATGAAATGGAGGAGAGACATCATGAAAAGGATTGGATGACATGGAGGGTTCTTGATCTTGATCTTTATTTATATTTTTTTCTTTATCATTTTTAGGGTCCTCTTGACATGGAGCCACTTCTAAGGACAAGGAAGCATGTTGGAATTGTATGGAAGACTTTGGAGGAGATGTTGAAAGACTAGCTGAAATAGGCATTATAGCATTTAAAGGCTTAGGCTCTTTAGGTTTAGCATTATTGAAAGCATTTGCAGCCAAGTGAAGGTTAGCTAAATAGTATCTTTAAGAGGTGGCCCTTGAGAATAACTATAGGGAACCGCATGGAAAGCCTTAGGATCTTTGTTGGATGAAGGATTTGTGAAAGATTTGGAAGACTCAGAAGCTTTAGAAAATGTGTGGGTATTAGAGGAAGTAGAGGATGGAAGAGAACCATCACAAGACAAAGGTACAGTATTAACATGATCTTGCTTGAGAGTGCAATCTTTATTTTTAGCACGAGAGTTCTTAGAGGAGAAATGCTCATAGTATCTATGTTTATAATCAGTACGAAAAGCTTTCTCTTCCTCAATAGAAGTAGATGTATCATATTGTTCACAACAAATATCATATTCTCTTTCAAAATCAGAATCATATGGATCCCCATCACAATCTACCCAATAAGATGACCCTTTAGTAAGCCTAAGCACACGACGAGGAGGACTCTTAGAAATAGAAGCATCATAGGTATGGCTGAATTGTCCATCATCATAGTCATCATAGTCATCATAGGTGGGTGTGTCACTCTTTGTGGAAGAGACATCACAAGGACTATCACATTGCTCTTTATGGTATGTCTTCTGAAGAGAAGTAAGACTCTTGGGAGAAGTAGAAGAAGAACAAGATCGTGAAGAAGAAGAAATTGAAGACTTAGTGGAAGAAGAAGACTTGGATAATGAAGAATGTGAATAATGTTTATAAGAGTCATGCTAAGATTTGGAAGATGAGGAAACTTAGATGATGATGAACGTTTAGAAGGAGGTTGTGATATGATCATGTCTATGATCCTAGCAAAGGCATCTAATTTAATCATCTTTTCCTTTATTTTTTTCATAAGTTTATCACCCATGAGATATTTGGAAGGACTATTGGAGGAATAAAGATACTCTTCAAATTGAGCAATGAGTTCAAGATCATCTATTCTCAAGAGAGGTTCCTTAACAAGATAGTTGAAATTCATGGTTGTAGAAGAGAAGGAATCAAGCATGAAAGAAATGAATAGAAGAGATGAATAGAAGAAGGTAGACTAGAAAATAAGAGGAAAAGAATCAAGAAGAAGAAGAAGAATTTCCCATGGGAATAGAAGACTTTAGAAGAATATGGGAGATGGAGAAGAAAGAAGAAGACTAAGAGTCATCTTGTGTGATTGATACCATAACGTTCATTGAGATGTTGAGCCACATGACAGCACCTAGGATCTGACAACTGGAGGTTGTTTCCCTTGACTAACTTGGTATCTTGTTGTTACTGACATGAAAGAAAGAAACTCTAGGTGATAAGTCAATCTCTCAAAGTGCCAATGCTAACCTAGGATAATTAAGATTCTCTATTGTCCAAAGAGAAAATGAAAAGATAGAAAATAAAAGGCATCACCAACACTGTCAAAGCGGTGCTTCAAATCAAAGGGTGAATACCCTTGCACTTTTGAATCAGGAGGTTGGACTTAGCCAAAATTGAAATTGAAATTGAGATATACGAAAAATGATTTGGACAATAGTAGGATCAGAATTCTCCAAGGGTGTAATCAACAATCTTAAAGATAAAATTTTCACTAATAATAGCTTTCTAACTTGGCAAATTATTTTCAAGGTAACCTTATAAATCAATTGAAATGATCCCTAGAAGGCTAAAATCATAAATTTGCAGTCAAAATAGGTCTCTAACAGTAAAGTCAGATAACCTACTCAAAGGCCAAGTCATACTAAAAGGCAACTTAATGACTGAATTAAGAATACTACTGAAAACTTTTAGGCGATAGACTCTAGGCACTCCAGGCAATAGAACTCAGACCGGAAAATACTTCGCACGATGCCAGGCGATAGACCGTAAAACTACCAGGCGACAGACTTAATAACTGATAGGCAACACAGTCCAGAGTGAACTATCACGCAATATTTCTCTCTTAAGCAGATGATGCTAATGTAGTTTTTGACCAAATGTGTGCAAAATTTTGAGTTTTTAAGGTCTAATTTCAAATGTTTGGATCTGAGGGTGAAAATGTCTAATTTCAATCACAAATTTAACAACATTTGGATAGGTTTGCAAATAGTAGGGGATCAAACATGTCTTCAAACACTTGAAACAAGGGCAAAAACAACTTTGCCAAGACAAACACTTGTGATATCAAAATTGAAAAATCACCTTATGAATGCTACCGATTGTTTGTATGTTGAGAATGTTTACATTGGTATCACACAATCGAAGACACTTCAAGCAATATCTATCCTAAAAGGTCAAGGCTCAATGCTTACCAACTTAGTCCACAACTTGATGCCCCCTTGCCTCACACCAAGTGGTTGCCCACAAGAGATATTGGCTTTGTCATGGAAGTGTTAAACAACACAACCAAAGGGACACATATGGTGAGTATCTTGGGGTGATCCGGGTTAGTCCACTTGGATCAATCCTTGCACTAAGAAGATAAGCGGCTAAATAAAGGTGGCTTCTAACCTATGGTTCTTAGTAAGGGCTTCCGTTCATAACACCCCTCTTGCTCCTCATAAAGGACTAGGACCTCGCGGCCTCAAGAGTACCTTAAGCATTCTTGCTCAATGCTTTTCCCATGGTTGCAATCCCATGAGCTACTCACATCAAGTGAAGACAAGTGTTATGTCTACCAAGGTTTTTAGTGTCCGAGGAGCCTTGAGATTATAGTGAGTTGGAAGAGCCAGCAAAAGACTTGTCCCCACTTGGGTCGTTCCTCTTGATTGCTCAAGAGCAGGCCCACTAAAGGATTCTTATACTAAAAAAAAAGTGGATTAACTCTTGAGGTTCAAGGTTTTTGGTTCACCACAAGGATGAAGAGCATACTCCCCTATCTCAAGAATTTCTCCCAAATACACCAAGCAAAGATTCAATTACCCCCTTGCTTTCAAAATCCCAAGATGGGTCAAGATTTTTGTTTCACCACAAGGGTGAAGAGTATACTCTCTTACCACCTCAAAATTCCTACAACAAGGTATTAAGTGCCTATGAAATGAAACAACTAGTATATGCCGCACTCAATAAAGAAAGCAATTAAACAAACACTTGATTTAGTTTTTATGCTTAGGGAAGCCCTACAAAAATCATTAGTAGCCCTTTTTGACATGCAATATATCAATTTCCTTCAAGTAAGAGCACCTAAAAAACAACTTGTTAGACCAACAAGGGTTAGGAAAATCCAAAATCTAATAATGGTTAGCACATGAAAAATTAGATAATCTTCAAAAATAACTGATCAAATGACAAAATCTGAAAATGAAACCATCATGGTTGGATTAGGCTCGAAAAGACCTTTCCAACGATATATCACACTTAAACTTTTGATACCATTTGTGAAAATTTCAAAAAAAATGGGTGCCCGTTTTCTAGAGGCACGAATTTGAAAACGCTAAAATTTTTAAAAATTTTCAAAAAGATAGCAGGGAACCTTAAACTTACAAGATACAAAAAATAGCTCACTGTCGGGTACAAGTGATATACCTCAGACCTCACCAGAATCGCGCGACACAGTTTCCTGTACCCGGGCGATATACCTCAGTCTGGGCGATACACTGCAGAACATGCGGGTGATACTTCGCACGATGCCAGTCGACAGACCTTAATACTGGCAGGCGATTCTTCCTTTGTGCGAAGTTTCGCACCCGTATTATAAGGTCTATCACGTGATATACTTGAGAAGTGTCGCACGATACTCTGAGACAGAAAAATAGAAAACGCAAAATATTCAAAAATTAATCCGAAAAATGATGAAAATGCAAGAAACTAAAGGACAAAGTCTATCTAATTTGCAACACGGTGGGCGCCATAAATGTATTAGTCAAAATGTGACCACACTTCTATGAACCATTACATACAAGGTTGCTCAACAATGAGGCCTCACAAAGCGGCTCATAGCTCTCTATGCATGGAGTTGCAAGGGACTATGATAAAATTACTCTCAGCTAGAGCTACAAACTTGTGACCTTGCTAGTCAACCACACAATGAGAGATTCAAAATGAATGCAATGCAAATTATTATGAATATGCAAGATTAATCTACCAAAATGAAAGTACAATGCAACTATGAAAGGAAATAGCAATGGATTACAAATCCCCTAATTAAGCTATGTGAAGCTAATCTATTGCATAAAAAGAAACTAAGCTAATATGCTATGATTATGCAACTAAACAAAGGAAATATGCAATTAAATGAGATGCAACAATGAAAAGAAAGTCTTCAAAGCTTGATGTAGAATGTCTTCAATAAGCTCCAAATAACCTAGAAAATCTGCAGTATAACATTAGCATAAAAGAGATGGATATGCAAATGAAGGAGAGAGCTCTCTTTTTATAAGAAATGCAAAGGAATGGACCATAGAGATTAAGAGGCAAAAGTCTCAATCAACGGTGGAGCTTGAAAGAGGAGCAATCTATGTGCACAAGTATCCTCCAATAGGAAAATAGGAGTTGACTTTATGTCCATATGAGACAAAAAGTGCTTTTCTCCTTTTTATAAAATAAGAATAGTGTTTTATTTGTGCAACTTAGGATAAGATGAAAAGGTGGGGCTTTTTATTTATTAAAAGGGGAGGAAATATTCATTTTAATTAAATAAAAATTTAGGATAAATGGTTAGCCCATAGGATAAAAATTCAATATGTGATTGAAACTAAGATTTGATCAAGAAATTGATAATGTTGAAAATATTGATTATTGATAAAAATGATTCAGGGTTGATAAATCAAATAAATGGGGCCCAAAGTCTAGGCAACCATTTTTGGGTGCATACATACATTAGCACCAATTTGCAACCATGAAAAAATCATAATTTCTTCCACATATATAATTACACAATTCACCACCACATGAATGGTTCAAAGTGCATCAGAGAGGAATCAGTCCTCAAAACCCTTGTTGAAAGATCTCACTTCACAACTTCATAAAAATTAATGTCTTCAAGAATGAATTTTGATTTCCTCTTCAAAGCTCTTATAAAAGCATTAAAAGAGTGTGGCTTCTTCCACACACTTTTCACTAAAGAAGCTTCTCATTCACAATTTAAAATTAGAACATTTAAAGCTAAGTTATTTATTAAGTTCAACTTAATAAACAACTTATATATCATTAAACCACATTAAATGTTCTAAAATGCATCCAACTGCTCACACCTCAGAACTGTCTTCCCTAACCTACTAAAAATAGCCACTACCCAGAATAGACTTACTAAAAATAGTAAATTTGCCACAGAGACCCTCAAAACCCACTGTCAACTCATGAGGGTTGTGATGATGAACTGACCATGCTCAGCATACAGGAACCTGCTAAAATGGGGACATTACATATATGACCATCAACCTTTATTATAATAAATAATTTTTCAATATAATTCCTGGACAAAACTTTGTCCCTTTATTCTTCTTCTCCAATTTTTTTTTATTTTTTTTCAGATTTTCAATATCTATTTCACCACATACTCTATTCAGCACAACCTTCTATTTCATATTTAAACATCAATCCTGTTGATATATACATATACGATAGAAGTATTTGGTTACAATCTGTAACCATTAACCAATGCTCTTACAAAAATTGTTTTGATAACAAATTATTACACATGCTCAGGTTACATCTTAACCCATCAAAATGACATAGAAAATGCCTTATTTAATCAAAGTTTGAGAGTTGGTTTTAAATGCAGAAATCCAGCAGGGTTTTAAACCCAGTATTGCTCAAAAAAATTGTCTTCAAAAGTTTTGACTTGCGTATCAAGTCAGTAATCATAAATAATTGTAAAATAAACGTCTTCAACCACATTTTCAAACTGTATAGTAATGTATTTTTAAAAATGGCAAGGATAAAAACAAATGTAATAGATACATTGTTCTTAACACAAATTTGTTACCCGGTAACCATCAAACTATGTAAATCTCTTCAAAAACATGTTATAAAAGAGTGAAGATGCTTAATGAATATAACACATGTTTAGCATCACATACCTATCATGGAAGAAATCAAAGGGTTCTTTTACCCATTTATTAACCACTGTGAGTAAGATCGCCTTTTGTTTTGTTAACAACAGATAACTAAAGGAGCTTGGCAACCACTCAGAATCTTCAGAGCATTCGAGATCAACCATAGTGGTGGCTAGGGTATGAACAAAACCTTCGTAATGAAACAATGATACATATTTGAGATGGTTTCTTATTTCCCTTTATCCAAACGAGTAATGATTTGGAATCCACATAATATCAAGTGACATAAAAATCCACGTACACCCTCAAGTCAAATACACTAATCATGATCAACCACCAAGGTCTCTTGCAACCTAATGACCTTGATTTAATATATAAGAAACATGTGCCAAGATGAGTCATCAAGGACAAACTTAGTGGGGTCAACACTACCTGTTACCCATTTTTCTTCTGTTCCATGCAAATTTGGCTAAGCTCCATCCAAAGGTCTGTGTTTTAGCCTTGCCAAGAACCTCAAAAAATTTCATGGCTTTATGTCCTGTCCTCTGGTCATTGCAATTCTTTAATTCCCTGGTCTGCAGGTTCAAAATTTGAAAATCTAGCTGTTATACCCCAAAAAACCCTTTGGCCATGTTATAATCCTTCATTACCTTTTTGGCCACTTAAGTCTCTTATTTCAGCATGTGCGCTTTATGTTTATCCTTTGTTCGCTAGTTCTCTTATTTTCCTGGTGGTGACCTTTTCCTTTTAGTGAATTGGCAAATGCAGTGATTCTCATAATCGCTTAATATTTGGCGATCACCCTTTCATAATCAGCGACTCAATGAAACGGTTTTCTTTTCTTTGGTCACGCATTCACTAGATGTTTGGCAGCTTTGACAGATATTTGGCCAAGGTTCAAGTTTCCCCTTTGTCGCTGAATCACGGGATAAGATAGCAGTGCTCTAAAGGATTAAGCGATTGGGTGAATAAGTGTTCGCGGGATCTCAGAAAAGATTGGTGAAGCTTCTAAATATTTGGCGACTCCGTGAATTGCCTTCAGTCGGGTTTTTCGCTTAATGAGACTTAGGGTCAAGCATTTGATTCGGCGATTCAACAAATGCATGTATTCGCTCATTCGCTTAATGGAACCCATGGTTAAGATGACCTTTCAGTGACTTCGCAAAATCCCTTGGTCGCGCATTCACTGAATCACTTGGAGTTAAGGCTTTAGAAGGGTGGGTTCGATGCTAAGTCATGCCGACGTGTTTTGATCTTGATTGGTTGAAAAGACTATGACATGGAGTTTGTCAGAGTGGGCCCAGTGTGCTATCAGAACTTTAGATCTAATGGTTGGCATATGATCTCAAGGGGTCTTTCTGACACATGCGATCATGCGCCCGCCGTTGGATCTTCCAAGTGTTCAAGTTTTGTCAGGTGGGTCTAATGCCAGATCAGGGTGACATGCCATTTTTTCATTGACCGAGATATAAAGATGTGTCAGTGGGTCTAGTGCCGTATATTGTTGACATGCATGTTTGTGATTGGCTGTTGAATGATGATGAAGACTTCAATAGGGTCCAAGGTTCTAAAGTGAGGTAGCAGTTCTAAAAGGATCTATAGCTGGCACATGATTGGAAGGAATATTCAAGGGCTATGCGATCATGCGCCTACCGTTGGATGAGAATTTAGGTTGCAATGGGTCCGATGTTAGAAGATAGTCAAGGTGTTTGTTGATGAAGCGGATGGGGTGAATAGAATTTTGACAAGTGGCAGGTCTGGCCCAGGGTTAAGGAAATATTCTATGAATCAGTGACTAAAGGGTTATCTCCTATTTGCCAGACTTAACTAGGGTCAGCTAAAACATTTAACGATTCTATGAACAAAGGGAAAAGAGACCTAAGGTGAACTTGAGGTTAATTTGCAGTCAAGCAGTGCCAGGTAAAAAAGGAAAGATCTAACGGCTGCATTTTAAAGTGAGATTAGAGTTTAAATATCAGTCGTCGATGGATAAAAGTATGGCGCCACCTGTGACCGTTAATATATTTAAATTCAAATATCTCAGAATATCAGATTTTTACAGTCATGGTAGCTCGATGTTTGTAGACAGTTGGTGACGGAAATTGCATTCAAAGCACATATCTGATCGGCTAAGATATTTCAAGAAACATTTATGGCCAAAATTGACAGAATTAGGGTTTTATTATTGTATGAAAATTTGTGTAACCCTAATTAGATATTTTGCTCCTGGTTGCGTGCAAATAGGAGATGTATATATTGATTTTTGGAGCCTTTAGAGCTCAGAGTTGGACAATTGTAAAAGAAATTCACCTTTTTTAAGAGTTATCTATGGCATTCTTTCTGCCCTCTAGCTTCTACAGTTGTAAATTCTCATTGATTATTCAGATATTGCAAGGTATTTTATGACATCCTTTTGTCCCTATCCCTTCTTGTGTGAGTTATCTTTTAATGAATTTAGTTTATGTATGTTTTCAATAATATCTTAGGGTTCCTGATCCTTCTTCCTTTCTGCAATTTATATGTATTATTGTGGATGATTTGATGCGAATGCTTTTGTGGGTATACTACAACCCCTTAACAATCTTGTCTCATTCCTATACCTAGTTGCAGAGGTGAATGTTTGTTTGTAGGTCATAGATTGTTGTCTAATCCTAAGAGTGTTATTGTTTATGAAAGAATCTCTCTCTTTCCCCGAATACCTTCTTTTATTTGCAGACCCTTCTATGAAATACTTATGCAAGCCTATTCAGTGAGTTGTGATCCCCTAGACCTAAGTTTTTTCATTGAGTCCATCTTTTATACTGCAATTCATACCATCTTTTCGGTGTATCACCTAGTAGGTAGTTTTCTTTCAAGTATTTTCCCTTTCA
The DNA here is from genome assembly GCA_027943335.1 of Chamaecyparis obtusa. Lineage (NCBI taxonomy): Eukaryota > Viridiplantae > Streptophyta > Pinopsida > Cupressales > Cupressaceae > Chamaecyparis > Chamaecyparis obtusa. The sequence goes on along the minus strand of BSBK01000286.1, from coordinate 45,222 downwards.
AGCATTCCTTCTATCCCTTTTCCCCTCAAGTTTTACTTTCCTTTCAAGAAGCAAATTAAGGTGATTATCTAAGAGGAACCAGCCTAGAATTTGGAGGTCTCATCTCAGTTAGCATAGGTCTCACAACTTGGATATAAAATATCTAATTTATAAAATTAGTTTAGTTAACAGTTTATAAGATTAGTTTAGTTAACAGTTCTTTGAAGATAGAATCCATCTTTCAGTTTTTATATTCCAGCACTCCTTCAACCTCTCTCATTGTTGGTCTATCCGCTGGATTTTCACTTGTGCATTGCAATCCTAATCCAATGAAACTAACCAGGAAAAAGACATGCTCAGATGATTCCAATTCTTCTCCAGTTGTTTCAGGTGAAAGTAGAATTGATTCATCTGCTCCTGCGATTGCTTATCTCTTGTCGTAAATCCTGTTAACTCGAGCTATATTCCCCCTCGATTATTCCAAGGTTCATGTCAACTTTTTAATAATGGAAATTGGAAAACTTAAACAAATACATATAGCTGAAGCGAAGAGGGGCTCTGGACTATTGCAGACCAAATATTATAGTCAGTATAGTTTTTAAAAATAAAAACAATTTTAATTTTAATATGTATGACTTTAGAATTTGGAAAATTTTCGTCATGTCATTCTTACTGTCCAAGTAAGAAGTGATTCCACAAATCTGTTCGCTCTTTTTCACTCAATCCACCAGTTTTCAATGAAAAGATCACGCGATTCAGAAGAAACTTCCAATTTGCTGTGCCCTGTCACGAATTTCACTCTGTTTAACAATCTTGCTTTCCACCAAAAGGTCACGTGGTTCAACTTCACTTTAATAATCTCGCTTTCCACCAGTTTTTCTGGTGATTCATACGCAAAACAGGTAGATGGATGGTGTCAAAAGAGGACTGGGAAGTAAAGATTTGTAGTTTCTGTAGGAGAGGATGGTGGAAACTAAATGAGATTTTATGAAGGAAAAGGAATGTGTCGTCTATAAAGATATTTATAGGTAATTTGATAAAAACTTAAAGGTGGATAGTTTTAATGAATTTTTTTATGCTATTCTCTTACAATGATGTAATATGTAATATGCAATATATAACATAACTGACTTATGATTTAATTTAAGTCAATTAAGGCTTGTTCTTATAAACATTATTCTAGCATACAAATTAGTTCATTTTGTGATCAAGTTGGCAAGAAAAAAATAGATGAAAGTACAAGTGGTTAAAGATCTACCATAACACTTGGGAGGGAGTTCTCACAAGGAGGAGATGGACTAGGAAAACCCTTGTAGCGAAATGAAATTTGACTCTACAATGGAAAGAAAATATTTCTTCTAGATTGATCTCAATATCACCACACTAAGGTCAACCAGACAATGTTTCTATTTAAAACTATTCTACAATTAAAATCACGTCCATTAACCTTTTTAATGTTTTAACTCTAAATAGATGTCTATTTAATAAATGAAGTTAAAACACTCATGAAGGAGTTGGGTTGAGTTATTTTCCATCTATCATGTAAACTCATCTATTATTTTATTAAGTTAAAACATGTTTTGAAAGGAACCTGAAACCCTTAATATCAAAGAGCTTCCATTAGCAAACAATAAAGCAACTAAATCAGTAGCAAACCAATAGCCAAAAAATAAGAAAATAATAAAATAAGGGTCATCGACCCAAGCCACACTACTAACATTTCTTTAAAATATTTGCAGCCTCTAGATTTTTGTCTATAATTTTTTCATGAATATTCATGACATCATGGATAATCTAAGACTTATTAGCAGTAATTTTAGCTTGACTACAGGTCCTAGTAGAAGGTCCCTACAAAGAAACCAAACATATTTTACATTGATAACCAAAACACCCAACTCTTGAATAATAGCAACATCTTGAAGCATAGCATTACCCTTTTTAGTAGCACCATCTTTGAGGACCTAGGCTCTCTCATTGATAATTTTAAGCTCAGTGGTGCTACTCTTGATGACAACCCTACTAACAGAGACTACCACCTTTAGTTTTTCATGTAGCTTCCTAATGGTATCATCAAACATTCTAATCTTTTCTTCCTAATTAGTCTTCATGGCATTGACATATTTGGCAACCAGTTGGATAAGAGACAATATTTTATCTAAGTTGTCCTATCCTACCCCTATTTAACAACACACTGAGAGTCATTAATCCTTGATGTGAGGGAATTCAAATTGTCCTTAACCATCTTGATTTTAAACACAAATCAATTAAAAATCTTGGTTTCGCCATCAATAGAATTCTTAAGAAGCACCAACACATGTACTATCTCATCACCAAGGTTCTCCTTCACAACTTTGAAAGTGAGAATTCAATATGCAACCTGCCTTCAATGTCCTCATGGATAATATCTCAATGACCTTCCTCTTCAATTTTTAACATCACTTCTTTAATACTAGGATCATTATTAGTAGTGTGGGTAAATTTTGCAACCCCTTTCTCCTCATTTGAAGTCCTAGATGCTCTTTTCACCTTCATACCTTGTTTCACTTTCTTACCTTTCCAAGATTTAGGAGTCACCCACTTCAAAGGTAATATCTTTTTGAATTTGAATCCTAACCAAGCTAGGGGTTTGGGATGCTAGAAAATACTCAACATCTTCTTGAGACTAAGAGCTAGAAGGAATATAATGAATGTCATCGTCATCCATTTCATATCCATGAGAGGAATAAATTTTAGAGTTAGAATTCTCCTTCTTTAGATACTTCTTATTTACAATGTGGAAGTACTTGCATCCTCATCAAAAGGGGAATTCTTAGGATCAATTGATATATTAGATTAATGGACATGGAAATTTTGTCCATACCCAATTTTTGTCTTGGTCTGGGAGGGTTTAAGAGGAATGAAATCCAGTTTTGCACATTCCATATTAAGAAGAATGAGACCCTCATGCAAAATTAGAAGATTAGGGTTCTTTTTATGCTCATTTAGATCACACAAGGAGACAAGAGAAAATAAAATAGGAAGGAAATTATATGATTATTCCTAAAATGATCAAACATCACAAAATGGTAGCTAAAAATAGGAGTAAAATGCCCATCAAGAGTGAAATACCTTATTATCACCCCTATAACTTCTATCCACAATGGTTTGATGGGGTTGTGATCACATCCTCCTAGAACTTGGTTCTCTTGAATTTATCCCATTCATTCTCTTTGAAGAAAAGAGTTACCACCTCCTCCAAAACCTTGTGATCTCTGTAAAAATTATTCCCTTTACTAAGGAGACCTATCACCTCTAAAATAGATACTCAGAGAGTATACTTTTAACCTTATAAGCCACCAAAGTCACATCTTTCCAACCATCAATGAAAGCCTTGGTAACCAAAGCATCATAACCATGTAGTTTTTATATAGAAGGGGTGACAAGTGTGCAACTTACCCCACACAATGGTTCCATTTAGCCAATTTTCGTTGGAGTTGGGCTTCGCCTTGTCACTCCCTTTAAGTTCAGCAATTTAGCCTCCACTTACCACACTATGAATCAACATTGGTTAACTCAAATCTATTGTGCATGTTTATATTTAGTTAGATTTTAATTTCTATGGGCTAATTATCTTCACTCTTTCTCTTTATAAACATGGGCTCATTTATACTATTTATTTAACTTGGTTAATAAAATCTCTATTATTTTTCTCTATGATCTTATTAACTCTTATGCAAAGCTTTAAGTTTGTAGGTTATTTTAGTTAAATTAATTTGGCTATCAAAATATTTCATAATTATACATAGGGTGGCTGTAAGAAGTTGATCCCTTTTTTTCAAATTTCTTACATCAATTGATGTCTAAATTTGAGGCACTTAGAGATTGAATCTAAAAAAAAATTAGTAATAGAAAATGTAGTTCCTGGATCCACTTTTCAAATATGTAATTTATTTAAATACCCACATGGTATAAATTGTTTTTTAGTAGGAATGTTTAAAAACCATGTTTTCGAAATGCATGTTTTAGGACCATACCATAGCTGTGTACGAACACTATATTTTGACTTAAATAAATGAATTTTTGCAAATCCTTTTGGGGGAATATACCTAAGACACCAACTATTGGTTAGCATATTTTTCCTTATTTTTTATTGAATATAATTTTTTTATTAATTTTTAATTGACTATAAAATACTTTTTCAAAACCTCTGGTGTACAGAGACCATAATTTGATGAGAATTTCATATTTTTTCAAAATTCTTTTTTTTTTTATTATCTTCAAAAGAATTGTATCTAGTTTGGTCTCATATAATTTATTTTCTAAAAAACCTAAAAACAAAAAAGTTATTAACATTTTAGTGAACCTTTCTATTTTACATTTAGGTACCACTTTTAACTAATAAATAATGCAAAAATAGTAAAAATAATCACATCACTATGAAATTTACATTTTTGAAATAAGGACAGTGAGAACTCTAATGAGTTTTTTTTTCATAAAATGATACAATCAGGAAAGCCCTCAAAAAATTACAGCAATGCAAAAATCTAGCATTCTAGTGCCTTAACCAAATTTTTGGAGGTCAAGGCATAGGCTTGGTTCTACCAAGCCTAAACCAAACCGACTTTAGAACGAAATTCGAGGCAGATGTGTGCTTCCCGTTCATGTCTTAAGAAACAGGCGCCCATTTTTTTTAATAAAAAAACAAAGTGTTAAAATGTATTTTTAATTCTAAAAAAAATAAATTTAGAAACGGGCACCCGTTTTGAAAAAAAACGGGCACCCATTTTTTGAATTCAAAAAATAGGCGCCTGATTTGAAAAACAAATGGGCACCCATTTTTTGAATTTAGGCCCGAGTGCCTGAACCTAAAATGGGCACTCGTTTCGAGTGACATCTCTCATTTCTACAAGACTTCTGCAAAATTGGTACCCAACTTTATGCATTGACCCCATAGTATTAGATCTCAATTCCTATAAATACAAATGATTTAGCTATGGTTATGGTTATGAAATGTTTTGACTTGGCATGATAATAAGGGTGTTAGAATAGGTTGATAAAAGCACCAAGAAAATAATAACTAATGTTGTGTATTGTTATGAATACACAATTGGTGCTTCAAAGAGACATGGATGTTAGTGTTGAGTGATTCTCAAAAAATGAGAGATGACTAAAAAGACCTAGAAATCATATCCTTTTACACATTTTCTATGTGCCCAATTTGAATTTTTTTGCATAGAAATCAATGAGTAAAAAATAGTTTTTAGTTATGTCAACTTGGCTAATAATTAAATTTTAATTATAGAAATATAGGCTAGTTTCTCACATGTAGCTTTACACTAGGAAAATGATATGTTGAATTTTTTTCAAATTGAAAGAGAATTTTATCTTTTCATATCTCTAGACCTATTTATTTGCCTATTCATCTCCTTCTCCCCTCTCTCTACCTCTCTCTATCTCACTTTCTCCTCTCTTCCTAAGCTCCAGATCTTATAATTTCTTAAACCTAGTCAAGTTCAACTACTAAGATCTGTGTGTGTGTGTGTGTGTCTCTCTCTCTCTCTCTCTCTCTCTATATATATATATATATATATATATATATATATATATATCCCTGCGTCTCGACCTTTCTCTCTATCTAACTTATCCCTAAATTTATATCTATCTCCCATCTCCCTCTCTCTTTCCCTACATATATCTTCCTCCCTACAAGACCTCTTTATCTCTCCCCCCTCTATATATATCAAGCCTTCCATCTCCACTCCCATTAATCTCACCTCTCTCTCTACAATCTATTTCCCTATCTCTCCCTCTCTACCTCTCAAAACTTGCATCTCTCTCCATCCCTACTTATTATCTACCTCTCTCTATTTCCTTTTCTCTTTACTCACCTCTATCTTTCTACCTCTCCCTTACACCCCCCATACTATATTTATTTACATACCTCTCACTCCCTCCTTCCCTATTTATTTGTCTCTATCACTCTCATTCTCTATATCTCACCTCTCTTTGTTCATTTCTCTAGGGAGTGAGAGAGAGAGAGAGGTCTTTAGGGAAAGAGGAGTTAGTGAGATAGAGGTAGAGAGAGGGGAGAGACAACAATAGGGAGAGTGAAAAAGTATAAATGTTAGGGGAGGACAAAGAGAGTGAGGTAGAGAGAAATAGAGAGGAGTGAAAGAGAGAGTGAGAGAGGGAGGGATCAATATTTATGGGAGGAAAAGAAAAGCAAGGGAAATAGGAAGATGTATGTAGATAAATAGAGAGGATATAACATGTGTGAGGTAGATAGAGAAGAGAGGGGAAATGAAGAGTATCTTGAAGGGTAGGAGATATAGGTTTAGATCTTGGGGAGATAAGTGAGAGTGGGATAGAGGGGGAAGAGGGAGATTAATAAGGAGAGAGATTTATGGAGATAAAGAGAATGGAATAGAAATAGAGAGAATGATAATAAGTTCTTGGTGATTATCAAAATTTGACTGAGTCTGAGAAATTATAAGATCTAGAGCTTGGAGAGAGACGAGAGAGTGAGATAGAGAGAGGTAGAGAGGGCGGAAAAGGAGAGTGATAGGAAAATAAATAGTTATAGTGGTTGGTGGAGAAAAAGACCATAAAAGAGAAGTATAAAAAAAAATGATGATAAGAGCCCGTTGATCACTAAAATTTGACAAAGCGTAAAATATTATGAAATCTCCAAAAAATTAGAATTTGCATTATGACTCATAGAGATTTCAAATCATTCTCAAACATCTTGACATTACATACATGTAAAATATAACTTAATAAAGTAACTTATACTTAAATGTTGTATTTTATGTATATATCTCAATGAAAAAACAATATGGGGAGGACGAACTAATTAACATTCAAAATTCATAGATATTTTTAGGAACTAATAATGTGAGTTGTAGCATGTTTTTCTTCTAGTTTTTATTCAAAGAAATATGTAAGTGTTTTTCTTTTTTATTTAATATCATGTACACGTTACACATTTTGTTCTCATAAAAACACATATGATTTTTTATTTCAAACAATGTGTATGCATTTTTAATTTAAATAACATGAAGTGTTTAGGCTTGGATGACAATCCTTTGGCTTGGTAGCTTCATTTTCGTGCTTTTCATGTGTGTTTTTATTCCAATATGGTTTCTCATCTTCCTCATCATTAGGTTTACACATTATCAAGTGGGCATTTATAAAATTTCTACCATAATTTCACATGTCTTTAGAGATTTCTAACCATATACATATTGCGATATTGTTATCAGGATTCAACTATGTAGTTTTTTAGTCAAACTCATTGACCCATGTCTCATGAGTAGTGGTTCGTAAGAACCCATCTCTCAAGAGAATGAATGGAACACTTAGCACTAATTACATCTAGGTGATGCTCATAGAGGTGAAGCACTTAGACTTCCCGAGATGTCACCCATCCCAGTACCACTCCATCTCGAGTGCACTTAACTATAGAGTTTTTTCCATGGTTAAGCCCACTCTACTTGCAACCCCATTTGCAAAACCTTCAACAATTGTTGTTCCTTATGAATCAATCATTAATAGCCCCTTAACCATGGATAAAACTTTGTACTTAAGCATGGGATCGGTAACCATTCTATTTAAAAGTGTTTGATTGTAATATAATATTGTAGAAAACATGCATCTTGAACCTTTCCAAAAAAAATGAAACTCTATTAAATACATGAAAAATACTTTCAAAATTTCCCTTTTTTTTGGGTGCAAAAGTCCTTAATTATAATTAACAAACATAAAGAAAAATATCTCCGATTGGGCGACAGTTCAGGGATCCTAACATTCAACAAAATAAGGTGAAAAAATATTGAATATTATTTTTGTCCCATTCTTATGTTGTCTTTTGTTGGATGCCTATTGGGTTGATTAGTTGCAATAGAAAAAAGGAGGAAATAAAGAGAATCTATTCTAAATCCAAGAATAAGACAACCAACTATAGCTTCCATCAGTTATAAAATGATTGTTTTATAGATTTTTTTTTAAGAATAAAAATGATTATCTTTGATATCTCATCTTCATTGTAAAAAAGATTAATATAAACTAGCTTCTAAATTCTTATTGATGATATACATTATACTTTAAGAACTCATTATTAAACTTATTATTACATCTAACATAGTCTAATCAAGCCAAATAAAAAATACAAAGATGTATATAATTTTCACTATTAAAATGGACAAAGAACTAGATGAGAAACCCTGATTGCAATAGTTCATCTTCCTTCCACTTTATGTTGCAAGTCATGCAATTATAATCATGATGCATTGTCCCTAAAAAATGTTATAACATGACTTTATCTTTGGTGTACCTACCATTTCACTTTTTATGGTGTACAAAGTGTTTTCTTCCATCGTTGCTTATCCAATTTGCACAAAATCCCCTCCCCTAATTATAACTTAGATTTCTAAACAAAAAAATGGTTCTAATTTCCTAAAAAAATTGTGAAATTCAATTATTTTCAAAAGAAGAAGATACATACGAACAAACAAAGAAGAATCTCACTATTAGAGTTAATCCAACAGATTTCTCTCACATGTTTTCTTCAACACATCTAGTTTTCTTGCCTTATGTTCTTCGCAAATATGTTATCCCATGTTACAACAACAAATTCCACACTTCTCTTTCCCTTATTTCTTCTTTTAGCTTCTCTCCTACTTCTCCTTGAGCTATTTCTCAAAATGAAACACAAAGATTTCATAATACAACGTGTAGATTAGGGCTTAAAACATATCATATTGTTCATAAAGCGAGATTAGGTCTTTTATTGTTCATAATGCAACAAGATTTTTCCTTATTATTAAACCTTTCACGTATTTTATTATTAACCGTATCGTTAACTCAAAAAGCGCAAGCAAACATGCAATTAATTGTACTGGTTTGTCTTGATGCTGACATATTCTTTTCCATCGATTAAGTGTTCATGTTTTCCAGCGCCCCCAACATATTCTTTTCTGAAAGTCTATTTCCTTTGTTTCTAACCATTTTTTGTCTCTGTTAATCACTTCTTGAACAAGAATTGAACCTGTTGTCATGGGACCCACACTCCTTCGATGTCCATGCATGTTAAGGCACATGTCTTTTGTGACTTTTGTCCATGTACCATTTCATTTTTTGCGTTACGATAAACAACTCCAAAATGAATTAAGCACACAATGGTCATGCTCAGAGGATTCTAATTCTTCACCTGAGGACCTGCCAATAGCTAATTCATCAGTCATTACTATGTCTAATTTTTCTCAACACTCTACATTCCTTGACCGTTGCCTATTAAATTAGTGGCACTATATTCTTGGACACTTTTTGCGAAGTTCCCTGCTAGATTGATACCCTTTTAAATATTTTTAGATCACGTTAAATTCATGCAAAATAAAACACAATGTGCCTATTGAAGTAACATGTTCGACACATTATGATTTTTGGTTAAAATTGTGAGATTTTGTTGTAATTTCAATCAATCGATCATAATCCCTAATTTGGAACTAAAGGTTTCTAAGAGCTTCTTGAATTGGGGTTGACACATTCAAACTATTGTATAATAATTTTAATTTTAAATGCAATGTTAGGGATTTGTACTATAATATTCACATAAATAGGATGATGAATTAAATATATAAAATAATCATACAATTTATATCGAATATGAATTTGTAAAGTCATATGTTTTCAATCATTTAGACAACTGTCAAATATGTATAAATCAATTATTTAAAAACTATTCAACACTAAACAACTAATCATAACTTAATGTTTTTATCTAGTAAACATATAACATTTTAGATCATAACATCTAATAAACACCCTTGATTTCTACAAGCAAAACAACCATTAACAACAAACAACAAATTAATAATTTGTATCATATACAAAAATAACAAACCTTTTTCTTTATTTTGTTAATATTCAATAGATGTATTGTCATGGTAAGCACACTCCTTTTCCCTTTTCCTTAGTCTTTCTACAATTGATCATTTTAGACAAAATCGTGCATAACATATTATTTTCACCAACCTAAAATAAAAATATATAAAATGTATACCATATATATATATATATATATTATAATTTATATATAAATATATATTGATAGCAGAATGTATTAAGAACGAGGCAAAATATTCATCATAAACAATAAATAAAAACATTGATAACATGGTTTACTAAAACTAAAATGACCAAAAAATGAAAGATCTTAGTATACTCGCTATTAAGTAACTTCAATATTTTGAACCGAAGTTTATACAAAATAGTCAACGTTGTTGAAGGAAATCAGTTCTGTCTTCCTCAACAAAATAGAATATTGAATTTTACAGTTCTTAAAGCATAAAATCTATTTAACTTCAGTCTTCATATGTATTTTAAAAGAAAACTCTTGCTGGTGAAAGAAATTCAGTAAATTTTACTCATCTTAACTGCTCTCACTTTCATCTGTGCTACTATTTCGACGGCCCTCTCTGTCGTCTGCGCTCAACAGATTTTGAACGGATGATTGCACTTCCAATTTGCCATATGCCCTGCCATGCACCATCTTTCCCAGCACTCCTTCCACCTCTCTCATTGTTGGTCTATCCCCTGCATTTTCACTTGTGCATCGCAGTCCTATTCCAATCAAACTAACCAGGCAACTGCCATGCTCACAGGATTCCATTTCTTCTCCGCTAGTTTCAGGTGTAGCACTACTACTGGACTCCACTACAGTTCGTTGATCAACCAGCAGCTCTCTGTCCACCACTCCCTCCACTGCCTTAGGAAATGCTCTTCTCACCCATCCCCGCAAAGTGTTGTCTTCAGAAAACATACTATCAGTAGGCCTCTTTTTAGTCACCATTTCAAGGATCAGCATCCCAAAGCTGTAAACATCTCCCTTCCTACTCACTTCCCCTCCCAATCCATATTCTTGCAACATGGAAAAAGTGATTTCATTATTGAGAAGAGAAATAGTATTTGAATAAGACAAAAAAGCCCAGACAAACACTTGAATTAAAAATAAAATCTTATGTTTGGGTGTTTACCTGGAGCAAGGTAGCCTACTGTTCCCTTCAGTCTGGATGTGTTGCTACTTGCAGAAACAGGGGATGTCATTAGACGTGAAATTCCAAAATCAGCCACATGGCCTGTCATGGTTTCGTCGAATAACACATTTGAGGGCTTCAAGTCGCAGTGGATAACTGGAGGAGAACAATCGTGGTGTAAATATGCCATCCCGTGTGCCACATCAAGTGCAATCTTCACTATCATCTTCAAACTCAACCTACACCCTGTTTCATCCATGTGGAATTGTTGTTCTAGGCTTCCCCGCGACATAAATTCCAGTACCAGAGCCCTGAGATCTCCAGCAGAGGAAGAGGACAACACTTTCACAAGATTGCGGTGCCTGATATTTCTCAATACCCTGCATTCTCTGACGAAATGCTTGTATGAATTTTGAGGGTCTTGATCAAATAACTTAATGGCCACCAACTTGTTATTAGACAAGAGCCCTTTGTAAACTAAACCGAAGCTACCATTGCCTAGAAAATTGGCGGCACTAAATCCTTGGGTTGCTGTGTGAAGTTCCTGGCTAGAAATTTGCATGAAACCTTCCCCCAACAAATTATTTATCATTGGTGCCTTTTTAATTCTTCTGTAGAAAACGTAACATGCCCCCAAAAGGCAGCACAAAGCGCAGAATGTGCCAATTGAAGCTCCCAAGATAATGTTTCTGCTCAACTGATTATGATTTTGGGCAGAGCTTGTGCAATTTGGTAAATTCAACCATCCTGAGGCTGCACATAATCTTGGATTCGCCAAAAATGATGTTGCGCTTAGGTTTCTGAAAGCTCCTTCATTTGGGACTGATCCATTCAAATTGTTGTATGAGAAATTTAAATGGCGGAGCATGGTGAGATTTGCAATAGAATGTGGCACTGGCCCAGACAGCTCATTGAAAGATATGTCAATGCTTTCAAGGCTCTTAAGATGCCCTAATGATGTTGGCACCATTCCCTCCAATTTATTTTTGGCAAGATTGAGGTATAGCAATCCCGAGCAACTGCCAATATCACCAGGGATGGGTCCTGACAGTTTGTTAGATGAGATATCTACGGCCTGAATATGTTGCACTCCTCCCAGTGAAGGCAACCTTCCTGTCAATGAATTGTGTGAAAATTGAGATAAAACACCAGTGAATGGAGGCTAGAGATCTCCATCGGGATATTTCCTGAGAGGCTGTTGTATGAGAGGTCAATCATCTCCAGGCGGAAACACTGCCCAATTGCATTTGGTATCGTTCCTGTGAGCTTGTTATGACTGAAGTCGAGTTGTCTCAGCTGTTGCAGACCGCCCAAATTTGTAGGAATGTCTCCAGAAATATTATTAAGATTAAGGAATAGATATTCCAGGTTTGCCAGCATATTAAATTCCAGTGGAATGGTGCCTTGCAACTTGTTGAAGCTCAAATCCAACAATTGTAGATTCTTCAGACAACCCAATTTACTCGGAACCTGCCCAATTAGATTGTTAGAATAGATACTGAAAATGAATAAGTCAGTAAGGTTACCGATCTCTCGTGGTATGTTGCCACTGATGTTGTTCCCGCCCAGGTACAGTCTTAATAGACTAGGAGAGAGGTTTCCTATGCCCGCTGACAAATTGCCACTGAAATTATTTTCATGTACATCCAGAATTTGAAGAATGGTGCAGTTAGAAAGTACATCTAATACAGACGTCGTAGCACAATGTCCATTTGACAGGGTATTAGACCCAAGGTTCAGACTTTGCAGAGAAGTTAGCATTCCGAATTCTTGAGGCGCCACACCACTTAGCAGATTGTATGTGAGAGAAAGAATTGAGAGCTGAGAACAATTTCCCAGAGACTTTGGGATACCCCCATGAAATTGATTAGCTCCCAAATAAAATTCTTGTAAGTTGGGGAACATCAGGCCAATGTCTACAGGAATGGAGCCAAAGAAACTGTTTTCTGACAGATCAAGCACCTGCAATTCTGTTGAGTTAAACAGAAAAGGAAAATTATTTCCCTTGAAGCTGTTAACAGAAAGATCAAGTACTTGTAGACGAGTCAACAGTCCCAAATCTTGGGGTACTTCGCCGCTCAACTTGTTATAACTTACTGAAAAATAATTAAGCGCGGAACAATTTCCTACAGATTTTGGGATGTTGCCGCTTAACTGATTATGCAACAATTCCATTATTTGCAAATTAGATAGCTTATAGCCTATAACCTCTGGAATTGTACCTTCAAACTTGTTGGCCCCTAGCCCCAATATCTGCAATTTAGTATAGTTCATGGAAAAATAAATTGATCCACCAAGGCTATTATTAGTGAACCACAGTTCCTGCAGTCGGATTAGTGAAGACAATTCTGCTGGAACGGTGCCATACAAGGAATTGGAAGACAAATCCAGCCTCTTCAGAAACGAACAGTTCCCCAGAGCCATGGGAATGCTACCTGTAAGACTGTTGTTATACAAGGCAAGTCTCCTCAGTCTCCATAATTTACCAATTTCCAGTGAGATGCCACCATTGAGTTTGTTGGAACTCAGACGCAGGGAATGTAATCTGGTCAATTTTGTGAATATCTCAGATGGAATTGGTCCTTCAAGTGCATTCTCGTACAGAGACAAAACACGCAATTTTGTGCAGTTACTCAACGACCCGGGGATAGTGCCTGTTAAAAGATTCTGCGCTAGATTTAGACTTTTAAGCGCTGTGCAAATTGCCAAGGCTCGAGGGATTATACCACTCAATTTATTGACGGAGATGTTGAGTTTCTTCAGGTTATGCAGGGAACTCAACTCTGGTGGAATGCTTCCGCTCAAAAAATTATTGTTTAATCGGAGTTCTAAAAGATTTGTGCACGCTGATAGACTAACTGGAATCGGACCTTGCAAGCTGTTTTCAAAGAGCTTAATGTACTGCAACTTTTGTAATTTACCAAGCTCGTGGGGAATGTTGGCAGAGAAATAATTATTGGAGAGGTCGAGCATAGTAAGGAAGGAGAGGTTGCCTAAGTGAGGGGGTATGGTACCAGACAATCCCCTGTATTTGAGAACGAGACTCCCAATCCTTTGATTCCGATTGCAAGTTATTCCAGTCCAATTGCAAATATTGTTTCCATTTACCCAGTTGGACAAAGAACGAGTTGGATCCATTTTTATAGATTTTTTCAATTCGAGCAAAGCTTCTGCATCAATCTGATTATGGTATTCCAATTCATTGGAGGAAAATGTAACAACGATTAAATAAGTGAAGATGAGTAAAAGAATGAACTGACCTCTGCAATTCATTGGCCTTTCAAAAGAATTCATGTCTAAAAACAGAATCAATCCACCTGGTATCTGGTATTGCAATTGTTTACCCTTACCCGTTCTTGTTTCAAAGATCTACCAGTCAGAAGTTATCAAGTTTCATGTCAGAACCTTTCAATGGCATAGGTCACGGGAAAGAAGGGCCGTGGACATTTCCAGTCTGCAATGAAGTTAAATGAGTATCAAATGTTAATCTGGGGATTTCATATTTTTTAAATAATAAGAACCATCTCAAGTATTATTTTCACAATGTGCATTTTATCTTCTTTGAATAAGAGGAGTCTAGGAATTTTCATTGAGAATTCTACCTTAGATATCATTTTGGAGATTTGAACATAAATTTCTACAATAAGATTTTAACAACTTAACCACTTAAAATCAACCTACTTGATCTTAATCTTTTGAATTGGTTGATAGCTTCTTTTGAAAAAATATTACTATTTAAAAGTGACATGTGTCCATTGAAATTACTTTGATGAAAGTTGTGTTGATACTTTAGTGAGTTCGTTAAGAGCCTTCTGCCATCTTGGCTTGTTTGAGTAAAAAATGTTAATTTCCATTTACCTTGCATAGAGTTGCTTAAGGAAACACGTTATGGGAGTTTGGATTTCTTCAAATTCAATAATTGAAAAAATGGTTCAATTACTGAACCTAAATAGGAGTTTATTGGCTCTAAAAGTTAGGACTTTCAAGTAATGCTATAATGTTGGAAAGAATCTTTCTTTCATTTGATGGATCTATCATGGAGTCAAAAGAATAGTGATAGAATTAGTATAAACTTAATATTTTGAGTGACTTTAGCTAGCATGGTTTTACCATTACCATTTTATGTATGAGTACAATGTTGCACTTCAAGAAAGCTTTAGATTGAATATAAACTTTCTAATGCCTTGTTATTTA
This sequence comes from Chamaecyparis obtusa, assembly GCA_027943335.1. Lineage (NCBI taxonomy): Eukaryota > Viridiplantae > Streptophyta > Pinopsida > Cupressales > Cupressaceae > Chamaecyparis > Chamaecyparis obtusa. The sequence continues at coordinate 30,037 of BSBK01000286.1, read as the reverse complement.
ATTTTAATATATTGTTTTCATTGCACTTTCTTTAGATTTAAATTTTCCTCCTCAAGTGAATTAATGAGAAAATTAAAAAAACTCAATAAGGGTGATTTCCTATTCATTTGTTTGAATTATTTTAATCAATATTTATATTTCTAAATATAATACAAATAATGAGTCATTTAACAGATACTTGAGAAACAAAGAATTTTTCTAATTATATCTAAAAACTCCTTCAATTAATAAAATATTACAAATCTTGTATTTAGACAACTAGTTGCACCTAGATATTTTAAGCATTAAATAGATTAACTTTAAAAATTACTTTAGCTCTGTGTATTTCTTCAATATTTAAATCAATTGAAAATAGTTCTTCCATATATATAAATATCAAATAAAGGCATATATTCAATATAAAAGATTGGTAAAAATAGTAACACAATATATTTTGTTGATAAAACTATAAATATTGTGATTTTTTATATACTATGTCAGTCAATTCTTTAAGTAAAAGCACTTCTATGTAAATAAAAAACAAAATAGTACATTATAATTTGTTAAATATAAATTTTCATTCAAAATTTTGACTAATTACATGTGAAAAAAGTATCAATCAATTATTTTTTTAGAATTTCTATAATTTATTTGACTTGAACATTTTTATTCCACAAAGTTTTCCTTTTTTGGGGCCATTTCTAGATAGCAAATTAGAAAATAAAATCTCACACTACAATTCATTAAAAACAATTTTCTATTCAAATTAATTATACACTTGCCTATACAACACATTTACATGTAGAAATTATCATTCAATTATTTTTGCAAAATATCTACAATTCAATCGACTCTAACATAGTTACTCAACAATTTACCCATTTTTTTCCAAAGATTGACAAAGACATCAATTCACAAGGTTTGATGAAAAGTTCTTTTGCCACTGATTTCTTTCTAGATAAAAAATTAGAAAAAAATCTTATAGTACAGCATAAAAAACTAATTTCCATTCATAAAAAACTAATTTCCATTCTAATTGATTATACAATTGCAAATCATGTTTACATATGAAAAAAGTATCATTCAATTATTTTTTACAATTTTTCTACAATTTAATTGACTTGAACATTATTGTTGGACTTTTTTTTAATTTCTTTTTCCTTTTTCATAAAGTTTGATGCAAATTTATTTTTAGATAACAAATTAGAAAATAAATCTACAAGACAATCAATTAAAAACAAATGTTCATTCAAATTGATGTGATTCAACTACTTTTACAATTTTTTATTCATTGGCCGAAAATGTAACAAAGATAAAACTAGTGAAGATAAGTAAAACAATGAACTCACCTTTACAATTCATTGACTCTTCCAAATTATTCCTTTCTCAAAGCAGAAATAATCCACCTGCTACTACGATTGCTAATCTCTTGTAAATTATTTAAACCAAGTTAAAGTCGGTCAATATATAACAGCTTTATGCAGTATTTAATTCAATATTCAAAAGTATTTTATTTTATTTTTTAAATGGTTTATTTTCACTTTTTATATAGTGAAATGTAATATTATTTTTTAACAAATAGTTGAGTTATATAAATGTCGACATTCTCACTTTTATATAATAGATTGTACCATTCAAACTTTTATATAGTAGATTATAGTTATCTCACTTTATGTAGTGGATTACAACAATCTCAATACACATATATCTAAATCAGAAATCATCATTCCAATCAATAGCCATATTATGTCAAGTAAGTATTGATTATTGTAAATAGAACAAATATTCAATAGAAATTGGATAACTCCAGCAAAAATATTTAATCAAAGAGGCTCTCAAGTTTAATTGAGTTCACATTGAAATTTAAGAAATTTAATAGAAATTGACTAGCACTGACAATACATATAGGCAAAGGGACTCGTGACTAATAGCTGCTCAAATTTTTAAGGAGTATTTTATGGAGTTAGTGGTCTTGTGATTTTTTCAAATTTTATATCTTTTTATGAATAAATAATAATCATGGGGAACACTATATTTATATTATAATATTAAAAAAATTACACATCTTTACATTAGTTATGTATGGTTTCAAAAGATATGAATATCATATTATTCAAGGGAAAATGAACAAAACCCTTATTTTGAATTATTCTCTCTACCAACCTATATAGGGTTTACAATGTGGATTAAAAAGTAATTGTTATATAAATTGTGATATAAAGAATAGTATATTAGATTATTACGTTTTCTTCTCATTATCAAAGTTATGACAAATAAGAGTGTTAATCTATAAAATGCCTTCTATAATGACCAACCTCATTGCTTGTTCAAGAAAGTTTGCACCCTTTGATGTGTGCATCCATCTATAAGCCTTATTTTACCAAAAGTACCATTCTATGGTGGCATTCTAGAACCATAAAACATGACAAGAATTACATCATCAAATCCTCCAAGAAATTAACTACCTCCCTTCTTTGTGATCATTTCTTTTTCCTCTACATGGTCAAGTAAAACAATAATAAATATTTAAGCAATATTACTCTAGTATTAAATTGATAGTAATGATTGTACAAACAATGAATTCTTCACCTAAAACCCATTAAACAACACAAAAAATTTGCACACTCCTTGTTTTAGAAACCCTTTTCAGCCTCTCCTAAGTTATTTTTCCCAATAAGGTCATATATCATTACTTGCAAACTAGACTATGGCATTGCTTGAGATAAGTGAGATTTTATATGACTCAATAAATGAGCCTCTTAATTTTAATTAAAAGTGGCCTTACTCAATAATGATTTCTTTCATGCATAGTAATCAATCTTTTCATTTTATTCGATATTAAATCATAACCTTAAAAAACTATATAGTACTATTGATAATGGTTACAGGTTTCATTTATGATTGATTGCTAGCTTTGTGCCTTAGACAATCGATTTTGAATGTTTGAATGAAAATATCTCATCCTTAAGATTTGGTCATTTATTAGTCATCAAGTATTAATAATACATTCTTCATTCGCTTTGATCCCAAAGTTTAGTAGGATATTTCCCTCTTCATTCATTGTTGGGCTATATATGTGTTTAATAATATAGTTATCCAAAGATGTTATGACCCTCTAGACGTCATTTATCTTATTTCTTGAAGATATTTAATTATTCTATGATGAGTTTTATTATTTTCTTTTGTGTTATCTAGAATTTTAATTAAAAGTTCATATTACATTATTGTCATTTAGTGGATTTTTATTTGTTCATTTATTTATTATCTCCTTAGATGGTAATTATTAAAGATTAAATTAAGATAAACTTAAAGACTACCAAATTTTATTTAACAAAAAAATAATAATAAAACTCCTAGCATTTGACTTTATAAATAGATAATTATAATAGTATGCTAAGGTTTTAAATAATTGCCAAATAATTAAAATAATAATAATCAAACCCCGTAACTATTTAAATTGACAAGTTTATAAGATGACCATATAAATAATAAAATATTTGCCTCCAGGCTTACAAATTAGCGATTATAACGATCAAATTAAAATAAAATAAAAACATTCCACATTATAATACTCGAACCAAGACATATTGGAAATAAAGCCAAAAGAAAAAACCAAAACCAAAACATTATGTCATAATCGCATTTTAGACTCCTAAATCTACGCATGTTTAACGGAGAGTTTGACTGAGTCGACCCAATCTTTAGGCTACTTTTTATTATTATCTTTAAGAGGTGTCTAACCATTTTGTGAGAAGCAGTAGTTAACGTACCACACTCAGTGTTTATCCTCCAAATGCGTACCTAGTAGAAGATAGACTTTAAGAGATAATAAGAATCATGTGCAGGCTCATCTTCCTTTTTTGTGCACATGTGTGTTAGTTTTCAGAGAGATTAGAGGGGATTAAGTTAGAATGAAAATGTGGCATGAGGGAGGAATCTTTGGGGATTCCTCATGAGGAATGAGATTAAGTAGATGAAATGGAGATGCATTAAGCACACAACAAACAAAGGAGAAGGGGGGGTAGCAAGTCACAAGGAGAAGGAATTGGGAAAAAAGGAGGAACGCAACTAGATGAGACTGGAGGAGAAGATTCATCATCTGCAGACTTCTCCATTTATATTCAGGTTCTTTTTTCTTTTTAATCTGTAAATAGAATGAAATGAAATATTTTTGAATGAGAAATAGATTAATTCTTTGTCAATTTGGAAACAACTGATTACTTTAGAAGTACCGTCTATAAATAGAAGCGATGTAACTCTTAAATGTGCGAATCTTTCTTTGTAGATGTGTGTCTATCAAATTCATGTATGTGAAATCTTTAAACTCAATTGATTTAATCTTAATTCATCACAGAATTTGTCATTAGTACGCAGAAATCTCTTCACTAATCTTTTCGAAGAAGAAATACTAGTTTCCTTGTAAATTGGGAAAGTGTTGGTGATTACAAGTAATAGATGCATTAATCCTCAAAAATGTTTTTCCTTTGCTATAATGTGCCCTGAGCTACGCGATCTTCATACTATTTCTCTCTGCATACCTATATTGAACATAACTAGAGGCATATATTAAATCTGCAAATATTGTACTACTTGAACTTGCCTTAAGGATGCCCGTCATTAAATTTTCTTCCCTTGCTCTCCTCTCATTTTTGCAGCATCTCCATGTTTATTCTCAGCCCTGCACTCCATGTGGACCTCAACACCATTAAAATCAAAATAATGGAATATGAGAAATGGAGCTTTCAGCCCATTTAACAACATTTAAGGTGCTCCCTCACATGTTATATATTATACCATGAAAGGTCAAGGTTATCAATTTGAGCTGTTATCTACTGCAGTTGGAACTTAATAGTCCACTCTCCCAACTACCATCCTGTTCCCCCCAAAATAAAAATTCTTCCATGCTATTTTTCTGGTCAAGAAAATAAGTTTGATTATGACGTCTCCCAATTTGCTGATTTTAGTCCTAGGTTAATAAGTCCCAAGGCATTGGGGGCTTGAGATATGGTTTAATTGCGAGATGACAAATCTTTATGCCATGGCCTTGGGAACCATGTTAACTATTTCCTTTGTAGTTTCCATAACATTGTTCGTCTCTCTGATTTGTGTTTGCATCATAATTGGTCACCTTTTGGAGGAGAATCGATGGATGAATGAGTCAATTACAGCTCTTGTTATCGACATTGCCACTGGAGTGATTGTGTTGGCAATCAACAAAGGTAAAAGTTCTCATATTCTAGTGTTCGACAAGGAGCTATTCTTCATCTATCTTCTTCCACCAATCATTTTCAATGCTGGGTAAGTTTTGATGATATAATTTGATTGGTTGTCAGTTACCATATCTAACATGACAAATAAGTTCACTATCATTGGCCAAAATTTAAGACTCAAACAGGGTATGCACTTGTATAAAAATACTTGTCATTATATATCTTCAGGATAATCTATACCGTAATTGCTCTTAAAACAAAGGGCTAATTTTGACACATTCTTGACTTTTTTTGATATCTACACTGTACTGTATCTAAATAACAGTATAAGACAAACTTTTTTGGAATTATTATGCATAGATATATTGAACATTTTCTTATATACAATGTGTTTTCTATGGATATGTTGATCTAGGAAGAGTATTTTTTCCCGCATCTTGAATGTCTTTGCGATGTCATAATAAAGATTTTATATATATATATATATATATATATATTTGTAAATATCTTTCAAATATAAACCGAATGATATTTTATTTTGAAATTGGGTATTGAATGATCATGCTGGTTTCTATTTCGTATTTTCTGAGGAAAGATATCTTAGGAAAGGGTGCCGAATATGGGTAACAAAGAAGGGTAAAATGTAGTTTCTTTTACCTGCCAGTAGAAATCTAGTTATTTATGCTTGGGCCTAAGCTTTGTAAACACATAAATGAATTTGTGTTGGTTATGTACCTTTCTCTCTACCATATCTGTGTTAGTTCTACTTTGTGTGTGATGAAGTAGTTAGTTCACAACTTGCACCAAATTCCTTTCCGATCCATCAGTGCCGAGTTGATAGATCACTCATGTAGGGTCGGTGAGATCTTCATTTCAAGATGAGCCTCGGGGGAGCTAACCACTCCGTGGTTGAGCGAAATAAATGCTTGGATCACATTTTCATCTCAAGCTTTATAGATGGATGATAGACTATCCGATGACATAGGAGATAGGAACATGCAGATGGACAACTAATAGTCCGATGGCATGTATATGGATATCTTGTACTAGTTCAACCTTAAGGTCATGTGCTCTATTGTATGTGTATATATGTACTTTGACATTTTATGTTCGATAGTATGGTCGACATACTCTTTGTATTATTTTACTCTTGTTGTGTATTTTGATGGTTTGGTTGAATTTTTATCTATTATGTCAAGGATAATCGACTTTATCTCATATTATTGTAACCTCTTTTAATGGAAATGGAATTTATGTCATGGAAAAGTCTTTATTATCTTTCAGACTTGTTATATTTTTGACTTTCTGAATTCTTTTGATCTAGAGCTTACGTGTCTCTTATGTGCAAGTTTTAGTTTTTAAATGTGGTATCAGAGCTGTGTTTAAACACTCAAACCTTGGTCCTCTATTGCTAAGTTGTGTACTCATGCTTGGTCCAGGAAGTGATTTAATACCATGCAAACTAGAAATAGTAATAAGGGAGGATCCAACAATGGACGGGTCAATGAGGAACAAAATCCAAGGATGGATGAAATCCTAAACCTCTTGACAGAACAAAGGAACCTCTTGAAACAAAAAAATAACCGTATGGATCAACTGGAATAGGATGCAAGAGGTAGACAAAATGAAGAGGAAAGAAGAAAGAGGGAAGAAGATTAAAGACTTGAAGCTCAACAGAAATAGGAAGAGGATCAATGTTTGGAAGCATTGAGAAAGGAAGAAGAGGACGGGAGGAATGAAGAGCAGCAGAACCAAAATGCAGATCAAAGGGCGGTAAACATACCTAATAACAGAGAAAGACTAGCAAAGGAACTGAGTAAGGACCTCAAGAAGGTCATACCTCCTACATTTGATGGTAAGGCCATTGGTGATGCTGCTAAGGCATGGATAGTATCCATGGAAAAGTATTTCTATGTTCGTAATCTCTTGGCTAAATCCAAAGCTATGTGGGGTGCTTTTCAGTTGGTTGGTGAGGCTGGTACTTGGTGGGACAATGAGATGGCCGAAAAGAGGATGCAACCAGTAATCACCATAGGGAGCTCCAGTAATCTTGGATAAAGGGTTTATTCACCCTAGTGTTTCACCATGGGGAGCTCCACTAATCTTTGTGAAGAAGAAAGATGGTACCTTACGATTGTGAATAGATTACAGAATGCTAAATAAGGTTACCATTAAGAACAGATACCCTCTTCCTCGGATAGATGAACTTTTTGATCAGATGAAGGGAGAAACTGTGTTCTCCAAAATTGATTTGAGATCTGGATATCATCAACTCCGGATCAAAGAGGAGGACATATCCAAAATAGCTTTTAGGAAAAGGTATGGGCATTATGAATTTGTAGTCTTACCTTTTGGATTGACAAATGCGCCTACAACTTTTATGAGCCTAATGAACAATGTATTTAGAGATTGTCTTGATAAGTTTGTTGACATATTCATTGATGACATTCTAATTTACTCCAAGAATATGGAGGAATGTGAGGAACATTTGTGGATAGTTTTACAGTGCCTGAGAGACAAGAAGTTATTTGGGAAACTATCAAAAGTGTTCTTTCTATAAGAAAGAGACTCACTATTTGGGTCATATCATTTTTGCTGATGGAATTGCAGTGGATCCGACAAAGATCAAAGCTATTCTTGAGTGGCTGACTCCTCAGAATGTGAGTAAAGTGAGAAGTTTTATGGGACTTGTGGGATACTACAAGAAATTTGTGGAGGGATTCTCCAAAATTGTAGCACCTATTACTTCTCTTCAAAGAAAAGGGAAAAGATACGAGTGGACTGATGTATGTGAGAGAGCATTCCAGTTATTGAAACAAAAGCTCACATCCGCTCCTATCTTGATCATACTAGATCCTAATGGACACTTTACCATTATCAATGACACTTCAGGAGAAGGTCTTGGTAGTGTTCTCATGCAAGGTGGCAAAGTAGTGACTTATGATTCACAGAAACTAAAATAGTATGAGGTTAACTATGCACCTCATGACTTGGAATTGGAAGAAATTGTTCATGCTTTAATGATGTGGAGACATTACCTTTTAGGTAAGCCATTTGAGTTAAAGATAGATCACATGGGACTTAGGTATATCTTCAGACAACCTAATCTCAATGCTAGACAAAGACAATGGTTGGAGTTTCTGAGTGAGTATGATTTTGGAATCAAGTATATCAAGGGAAAAGGGAATAGAGTAGCAGATGCTCTAAGAAGGAGAAGACACATTTCTGCTATATCTACTTCTAGAACTCAGTTGAGAGAGCATGTGTTAGAGAATCTTTCAGGGGATGACCATTATGAGATAGTTAAGACAACATTACTTGTAGATCCATCTGATCACCATTTTGATGGATACACTTTTGAGGATGATGGTATCATGAGATACCAAGATAGGATGTATATTCTCGACTGAGCAGGGTTGAGGAAGGTGGTTCTAGAGGAAATGCATTGTACTCCTTTTTTAGGACATCCAAGGGTAAACAAGATGATTGCCGATATGAGGCCATTGTATTTTTGGCCAGGGCTAAAGCGAGACGTGACAGCTTTTGTAGCCTAGTGTTTAGAATGTCAGCGAGTTAAGGTTGAACATGTCCATCCAGCAAGACTTTTGTACCCACATGATATACCAGAGTATAAATGGAAAGTCATCAGTATGGATTTTATCCAGGGTTTACCCATGACACGACACATACATGATGTACTCTTGGTTGTAGTTGATAAACTAACCAAGGTAGCTCACTTTATTCCAGGAAGCTTGAGAGATAGATCTTTGGCTTTGGCCAAGAAGTTTGTCCAAGAAATTTTGAGATTGCACGGGGTACCTAAGACTATCATATCAGACAGGGATACTAGGATGACATCAAGGTTTTGGACAACCTTGAATGCATCTTTGGGAACTAGGTTAAATTTCAATACCGCTTATCATCCTCATACAAACAGGCAGATGGAGAGAGTGAATCAAGTGATTGAGGATTTTCTCTAGATGTATTGCATGGATCAACAGTATAAATGGGAAGAGTACCTTCCATTGGTGGAGTTTGCCTATAACAACTCCTACCATGCTTCTTTGGGAATGGTACCATTTGAGGCACTTTATGGATGAAAGTGTTGTACTCCTATAATTTGGGATAGAGTAGAGGCCAGGATAATCATTGGTCCTAATATTCTGAGAGAGATGGAAGAACAAATGACTCTAATTCATACTCGGCTAAAGGAAGCAGCTGATAGACAGAAGAGTTATGGAGATAGGAACTGCACTTTTAGACAGTTTCAGGAAGGTGATAAGGTGGTTTTGCGTGTGAGAACACATAAAAGCTCAATCTCTTTTAGCAAGTCTTCAAAGCATGCACTGAGATATGTGGGTCCTTTTGATGTTTTGGAGGTCATCAACCCCATTGCCTACAGACTTTCTCTACCGCCAGCTCTTGCCTGAAGCCAAAGGAGAAGAGAATAGGGCAGTAACTGGAAAGAAAAGGAGGCCAAAGCTATTGATTTCACTCTTCTTTTTCATCCAAACTCCACTTCCTTAGCTAAACTAGGTATGTAAATTTCAATTAGGTAAATTACTTCCTACAAAAATCTGCACAAATTCATTTATGTCTGAAAACTTCATTGAACATAAAAAAAAATAGTCTGGTATTTTTCTTTGATCATTTTGTAAAGTTAACAAGAAAGTATGATTATTTTGAGTCTCATATACCATTTGTTGATTTTTCTATCATATATTTCAATTTCTTCAAAAGAGATTTGGATCAATAGCAAGGGTTTTGATATAGTTTCTTTGTTCCAAAAATAGTACTATGTAGAAATACCATTCTTGGGTAGGCTGGTAATATCTTAGACATGGAACTATGCTTGAGTTTTTTAAAAAAATTGGGATGTAAATGAAGAAATTCTAGATATTTTATTGTGATAGTACTAAAAAAAAGTGAAGAAAATGTTTTGTTTTGAAAGATATAAACAATTTAACCCAGCATCATTATTCTTCCATACTATAGGATGTTATAAGAAAACCTTATGGCACTAAGTGTGATACCAAACACTTGAGAATAGTAAGCCATATAATTTGTTTAATGGTTGGCATTATTGGTTAACATACAAAAGTCTCAGCTAATAACCTATGCTCACTGGAAATATAGGATTTTGGTTATATGATGATGCGGGTTATTTCCAGAACTCTAGTATCCACAACATTATATTGAGATTTTTCTTGTATTACAAATGCTAGGTGAATCTTGTATGAATCTTGTGTACATTTACATCTTATGTTATGATCACAGTATGTGTGTATACACAATATATGTTACAAATTTAATTGACCACCAAAAAAAAATTGTAAGATAGTAATACTTACCAATGAGAATGTGATGACAACCAAATGGTCAAGACAATATCTCTAAAACAAGCACATATGTGAGCTTGTAGGTACATGAATATATATGCAAATAACAGAAAATTTATGAGATTAAAATCATTATCAAACCTAAGAATTACACTAACCTGCTGGATACAATATGAACTATCATTACATAAAAAAAAATCAGAAAAAGATAGATCTTTAAATTGTTGACAAAAGGGGTGGGGAAAGAATGTGAAGAGTGAATTTTAATTTTAGAATTGTACTTTACAGGCTTGGGAATTAGGATGGTTTTTTACTTTGTAGTTCAATATAATAATTTTGTCTATCCAAATGTGAGTAGCGATGTTCTTAAGTGGCTTTTACGAAAGAAAACTGAATAACATCATAAGTTGAAGCTCACTATTTAAGGGAAAATTACCTTGACTCTTCCAACAATCTTTTATCATTCTAGAACCAAGCAAAAGTTAATAGCTAATAAACTTGTGGTTGTCAAACAATTATACTTATGTTGAACTCTAAAAGAACTTAGGAAAAACTAGTTTTGTATCAATAAAAGGGTGAGGAAGTAGGATACATGCGCGTAGGTAAAAATTACACATGGTGAAACTATAACCTTGAATCAAGTATTGCTAATATTTATAGTGAGTAGCTCAAGATTCCGCCTGATTCACTCGAGTGGGTGTATGATGGAAAAGAACTGTTTTGGACGGGTAATGCCCAAAAGAGTTTATCCCTGCAATAGTTACACCAAAACTCAGTAGAAAACATAGCTACATACTATGTTAGTGTGAGCGGATTTAAGGGCCTTGATCCCGTGGATATGGGTATGTAGGCAACCTAGTAGGTGAAGGATACCTCCGATGCACAGGTGCCTTGAACATAATTAAAGTGGTTTCATATTAACAGTCAATTCAAGACATGAGCTTCTAAATTTATTAAACTAAGAAAAGAATGATTCTCAGGAAGGTATCTATACCTGAAAAAATTCCCAAAAGCTGAGGGGGGTATAGAACTTAAAATTACTCTCGGTGGTCTGCACCTGGCCGTAAGCCTGAAATCCAAGGGAGAGTGCAGATCTTATTTTTTAACCTTGCTAAGAACCTTGGCACAGTCTTGGGTAGATTGTGAAATTCTAGCAAGCTACTCTGGACTCAGATGGTCCTGAAGAGTGCAAGTCTCTGATCAGAGCATCAAGTATTTCCTGTCCTTATGAGAACCCATCTTGGATGGATGGAAGAATAACTTCTAGGTCGCTTACTTCATCCTCTATCCTGCGCGGATAGAGATTGGGTCCAGATGATCCCTTTATTTTCCTAGGACAGAAGAGCCCAGATGGCTAAATGGAAATCTTGTCCCAGATGGACTCTTTAAAAAAAAATCTCCTGAGAAATCAATGATTAATTTTATCAAGTAAACAAAAAAAATTATAGCCTTGTATTTAAGTTGATATGTTATTAATGAAGTTTCTAATATTTCTATTATTTTAATTCTTAGGACAAATTGGTCCTTACATGTGGTATTAGAGCTTTTGGTTCAAACACTTGGCCTAAAGCCTACTACTTAGCATATGAATATGTTTCAAAAGGGGGGGAGGAATTGAAATTGATAAGTTGTATATGATGTACTTACTAAAATCTCAATACTTGATAATTTATGTTCCAGAATGGCAAAGAGAGTCTATGTTTGTAGGAAGGAGAAGCCACCTATAAGAACACAACCAGATTCTCAGATGCACCCTGAATCCACTCCAACGTCCTCTCATGAGGAAAAAATCAACACGGAGACATTGTCTTTGATGGTAATAAGAATCAAAGTAAAAAAAAACTAAAAGATCAAAAGGGGGACAGAAACAGAAGGAAGATAACCCTTCTGCAGTAAGAGATTTTCCTTTTGGTACAGGGTGTAATGCCCTAGAAATTAGTAAGGAAGTTATGGAGCATTACTAGTAGGTACACCCCAAGAATGCACCAAGAAACCCTAACTCTGAGGAGGAGCCAAAAGAGGAAAGGGATCCAGAGTAGGTTTCCCAGGAATGTAATCTGTATATGTGTATAGTATCTTGTATGAATGTAAAAGTGGAATGTGTACCTAGAGCAAGTACCCTTGTAACAATTATTGTACCAAAAATAAAGATGCTTCTTCTTTAAAATTTATTAATGCTTGTCTATATTAAGTATGTCTTTAATAAATGATTCAATTAAAAGATTAAGATTTAGTCTATTCATTTTTAATATATAATTTTTGTTGGCATACATATACTAGGATAACAATGGCTCGAACTAGAGGACCCCGTGGAGGAAGAAGAGAAAGAATTACACCCCCTACTAAAAAAGAAAACTCAACGGAGAAAACTGAGAGCGGTATAGAAGCCATCATTAACTTGGTAACTAGACAAAGAGATAAGATCCATAACTTAGAGTAGACTGTAAAGGATTTAAGCACCAGGCAAGGACAATTACAGAATGTACTGGAAAACCTTGAAGGGAATAAGGAGAAAAACCTCCATGGAATAGGATGGGAAACCACTCCCTCAATAATTCCTCCACCCAAGAAAGCTACCATAGATAGGCCTACTCGGCAAGAGATTATCTTTAATCCTTCTAAGGATATCTAGAAAATTGCCCAACCTAAGTTTGATGGAAAACATGTTGTGGATGTAGCCAAGAATTGGTTAATAGAAATGGAGAAGTATTTTGAGTTAAAAGACTATCCAGAAAGCATGAAGGCTGCATGGGGTGCCTACCAATTAACAAGAGAGGCATCTAGCTAGTGGACCAACACTAAAGAGAAGTTTAACTACACCAAGGAAACCTTAAGCTGGGAATAATTTTTGGAACACTTTCGTGAGAGGTGGCTTCCACAGCTATATTATGATGACAAAATGACCGAGTTCATGAATTTAAAACAAGGACATTTATCAGTGCAATAATATTGGGACTGCTTTGCCAAGTTGATGAATTTTGTTCCTATTTACCAAAAAGATGAAAGGGCCCAAGAAAGAAAATTTATTTTGGGCTTAAACACTGAGATTGGAGCTGAGGTAGACATGTTTATCCTTAGGAGCATGAACCAAGTTTTGGAAAGAGCTCGTAAACAAGAAAAGAAGCTCCAATCTTTGGCTGCAGCCAAGAAAACTATTCAAGATAGAAGACCCTCTTTTAAAAGAAAGGTGAAACACAAAGATTCTTGAGAACAAGGTAATAACAGGGGAAGAGGCCCCCCAGAACTAGTAGCAAACTAGAATCAAGGAAAAAGTTGCAACAAGAGTACACCAAGAGCTAGTTGGAACACACAACCTCAGACTTCCAAAGGACCAGTTAGAGGATGTTTTATGTGCGAAGGAAACCACTATGCTAGGGACTGTTCAAGGGGATAGGGATTAGGTTCTAGACAACTTCCTCAACAACGCTAGATTTATGTTGTTGTAAGGAATCAACAAACTAGGCACCAAAACACCCCCTTGGAAGCAATAGGTACGCTCCTTGGTAGATCTATTTCTGTTTTGATAGATACTGGTTCTTTAGAAAAATTTATTTCACCAGAGGTAATTAAGAAAATGTCCTTACTAATAAAGGAAATGGATACATCATGGACAGTTCAGTATGGAGACAAAGCTACAAGGACAGTTGACAAATATATCAAGGATGCTCTTATTGAGTTTCATGAGATGAGAACTAGAGTAGACTTGTATGTTGCCACTTTGGGGACATATGATGTTATACTAGGGATCAATTGGTTAACTGAGCATAAGGCCACTATTGATTACCTTCACAAAATAGTACAGTGTGTAGATGATGATGGGCATAGAGTTAAAATTTATGGGGTATATAAACCTATAACCATAGGAACTATTTTTGCCATGCAATTGAAAAAGGAAAAATGAAAGTGGGGAAACCAAATCTTTATGGTGGCTTTAAATGAGAAGGAAGAAAAAGAAACTCCAACTTTTGAGAATAGCCCCTTCCTCCTTGAATTTCGGGATGTATTCCCAGAAGAACTACCAGGAATGACACCCAAGAGGGAGTTTGACTTTTTAATAGAATTGCTGCCAGGAACAACTCCAGTATAAAAAATTCCTTATAGGACATGAACACTATTGAACTTCAAGAGCTAAAAATACAATTGCAAGAATTGCTAGAGAAGGCATTAATCCGACCTAGTGTCTCCCCTTGGGGTGCCCCAATTATATTTGTTAAAAAGAAAGATGGAACCTTGAGACTATGCATTGACTATAGAATGTTGAATAAGGTAACCATTAAAAATCAATATCCACTGCCTCAGATTGATGATTTATTTGACCAAATGAAGGGTGCAACAGTATTCTCTAAAATTGATCTTTGATCAGGATACCATTAGTTAAGGATAAAGGATGAGGATATACCAAAGACAACATTTCAGACCAGATATGGTCACTATGAGTTTACCGTAGTACCTTTTGGGTTAACCAATGCACCAACTGACTTTATGAACTTTATGAATAGTGTATTTCATGATTATCTAGACAAATTTGTGATAGTATTTCTAGATGATATTCTGGTTTACTCTAAAAATGAAGAGGAACACTTAACCCATCTCCAGCTAGCAATGCAAAGGCTCAGTAAGCACAAATTATATGGAAAATTATCTAAGTGTTCACTCTTCAAAAAGAAGATTCATTATCTGGGGCACATTATTTTAGCGGAAGGTATATTTGTAGATCTAGATAAAATTAAGGCCATAATAGAATGACCGATAGCTAAAAATGTATCTGAGGTAAGGAGTTTTTGTTAGAATAACTGAGAGTGGGGGTGAATCAGTTATCCTACAGTCCCAAATACATAGATGTACCTTACAAAATAATTTCAACAAATTATGCAGCTCGGTAACATAAAATATCAATTTGTCTATTCACTTTACCGATTACCAGTAATTATCCAAACTGTGATTACCGACTAAATCAACTATGTAGTATGTAAAGTATGATAGAAAAAAAATCATAACAGATAACACATAACACAATGATTTAACGTGGAAACCCTGCTAAGGAAAAAACCACCTGGGACCAGTAACCCAAAATAATTCACTCTTCTAAAGTGAGCTCAGTAAAGAGCCAACCCTGTTAAAGGTTATAATACACACTGTTAACTTTGATCAACATTCACTATGGGGTCAACAAGATAACACTTTACATTCAATGAATGTCATAGGGTAGTACAATAAGACTGTTAAGTCCACTTGGTTAAGAGATTTTTTGAATCAATGGTTAAACTGATACAGTACTGATTTGATTCAAATACAAATCAATTGCAAATATTCAGATCTATGCTATGCTCATAAAATCCTCTGATCATTAATCAATTCACTTCCTCAATATTTCTCAACTTACTTTCACTCTGTAAATAATTCTCTGATGCTCGGTAATGTTTGCAGCTCGGTTCTTTCAATAACTGGTTTGATCAGGAATGCATGAATACAATCTTCATGCAAAATCTCTGCAGTCTCCTTTTCGTCTAACATTTTCAATAATGAAACTCATATCTCTTAAATAGACAAGTAAACCATTTTCATATCAACCATCGAATTTTGCCTCTTAATCTCCTTCATCCATTTTGCCTCTTAATCCTTCCTCGACAGATGTGTCCATAACACGTTTCAATCTCATCCTTTAGATCATCTCTGAATTTTTTCAGTCGTGGATCTCATAGCTAACTTCATCCTTAACCTCAAAATCATAAAAATTTATAGCTCATCAAATTTAGTCAGTTGTTCTTAGCATTTAATGTTTTCATCCATACTCGGTTAATATAGAAATGCATCGGTGATAACTAGCTCGGTTACTACTGTCACTCAGTATACACTGGACTGGCTCGGTGTATACATAAATCTTCAATTACTGACCACATTGACTTGTTCAATTTCAAATCTCTTCTTCATAATAGATTAATGTAACATGCTCAAGTCAACAATATAAATCCATAGACTCATCAATAAGTTACCCAATGTTTACCTTATCCTTATCTGTCATATCCATCTTTTCCTTATGTAGATATCTTAGCTCTTCATCTTTTCTTCCTTCAACAGATGTTCAAATGTTTTTAACTATCATGATAAGTACTTTCAAAACTAGTTGACATCAATGATAACATATTGACTGGTTTAATCATCTTACATATCACTTCAGTAGCTCAATGATCTATAATCACTATTTCTTCAGTTCATCCAGATATTCAATCAGTTGCAATTCACCAATCTCTCCCTTAGGCATTGATGGCAACACAAGCAATATGAAAATATGCCATACACATACCAAACATGTATTCTACAACTATGTAAGTAAATGTTGTAGCTTGGTAAGCTTTCCCTAGCTTGATATTTAATATGTTTAATCACTAAAAAAAAAAATAGCATTACATGCAGAATCTCCCTGTGGATTTGATCTTTTCAGTTCTTAGATTCTTGTTCTCAGCAACAGATATTCCAGTATGAAGTCTCTCTCCATTTTTGTATTCTCACTAACTGATTTTTCATATATAGTCTCTCTTTGATCTTCTCTCCCTTTGACAACAATGCCAAAGAAAATATACAAACAACTCTTCAGCAGCCAAGTAATTCTCCGTTGTTTAGTTCATATCAGGTACCTTCAATGTACTGATAAATAAATTCCTGTTCCAGCTTCTACAATCTTTCACAACCTTAGAAAAACTAAAGTGTGAGCTATGTGCATCAACATGAATGATCTTTTGATAAGTATAGGTTGATGCAACTTCCTAATCACCTTAGTGACCGATAGACATGTGACGGACCCCAAGTCTAGTCCTCAAATATTCAAATGTGTCCTTCGGTAAGGGTTTGGTAAAGATACCAGCAAGTTGTTCTTTAGATGTTACAAATTCTAGTTTCACCTGCTTCTCTTGAACTTATTCCCTTAAGTAGTGATACTTAATAGATATATTCTTTATTTTTGAATGCGTCGCAGGATTCTTGGAAATATTTATAGCACTAGTGTTGTCACAATATATAATCACCGGGTCAGTGATTACCTCATTCATTCCTTCCAATAATTGTTTAATCCAAGCAATATTTGAATAATTTACAGCAGCAGCAACATACTCTGCTTTAGCAGTAGACTGATAAATGCATGCTTGTTTCTTGCTTATCCAAGTCACAAGCCTTTCCCCTAAAAAGAATGCTCCACCGGTTTTGCTCTTCCGGTCATCTATGTTTCCAGCCCAATCTGCTATAGTTCCAAGTCAAAGAAAGATAATAACCATAATATTCACTTTGAATTAGGATGGATATATGTGTCTATAAGGGAACCTAACTAAGTTCTCCCCCACAACATTTGCAAGTGTACCAATTGCATCATAGACAATATGAAGATTTTACCTCTGCAAACAAATAAGAAAGCAATAGAAATTTATTTACACGCGCGCGCACGCACACACACACATATATACATATATACATATATATACGTGCATATAAATTTATACATACATACATACATACATACATACATACATACATATACATACATACATACATACATATATATATATATATATATATATATATATATATACATACATACATACATACATACATACATACATACATACATACATACATACATACATACATACATACATACATACATCTATGTATGTATGTATGTATGTATACACACACACACATAATTTTATTGCCACTTAATAATGTGGAATTTGGACTTTCATTTATTAACTTGTGTGTGTGCATGTGCATGCATGCATTGCGTAGTGTATCAGAGTGATGGTCTCAACTATTGTACTATGATTTTCCAAATTGAAAATTAATGAGCTTAAAGTGTTTAATGTATTCAATTTTGTGAAAGTCTAGGGAGTAGGATGTTATCATGAAAATATGACTATTAATCAAGCACTAGATAATTAATTAAAAATTAGCTAGAAGCTAGGTTGCAAATAACCTAACAACTCTTATATAAGGAGCCCTCATACAACTTATAATTGGTATTATAATTGAGTCTGTCACATGGCTAGTCAAAGTTGAACTTTGAGAGTATGGTGGAGCACTTGCACTCTTGAAAGAGAGGTAACAAGTTCAAATCTGTGTATGCCTCATTTGTAGCACAGTTTGGTGCCTCTGACAAAGAGTACAGGGTAGTCCCATGTTATTGTTGTAAGACATTTATAGACCACTCAGTATCATGAGCTATATTTTTCTTTCTTTCTTTCTTTCTATAAAGAAATTCTTGAAATGTCAAGTTCATGATGAGAGTAGATATATGGTTAGATCAACTTAAAATAATCTCAATGCAAGGACAAATAATGAGGCTAAATATCAAGCCATCTACCTAGTCAGCTTGCCATTATGTATCCTAAATGGATACACCAACTTTAAAGTCAAGGGAAATTCACTAGTGATAACAATTGTAATCAAAATTAGAAAATCAAAATATCAACATCATTTCTTAAAATTCCTAGCCACTTATGGTGCTCTTTGGAGAACTATATTGTTAAACACATTTATAGGGGCTGGGTGATGAATGAAGAGGGAGATATCCTACTAAACTTTGGGATCTAAGTGAATGAAGAATGTATTATTAATACAATGACTAATAAATGACCAAACCTTAAGCATAAGGTATTTTCATTCAAACATCCAAAATTCATTGTCTAAGGCACAAAGCTAGCAATCAATCATTAATGAAAGGTAATCATTATCAATAGTACTATATAGTTTTTTAAGGTTATGGTTTAATATGCAATAAATTGAAAAGATTGATTACTATGCACAAAAGAAATAATTATTGAGTGAGGCCACTTTTAATTAAAATTAAGAGGCTCATTTATTGAATCATATAAAATCTCACTTATCTCAAGCAATGTCATAGTCTAGTTTGCAAGTAATGATAGATGACCTTATTGGGAAAAATAACTTAGGAGAGGTTGAAAAGGGTTTCTAAAACAAGGAGTGGGCAAATTTTGTGTGTTGTTCAATGGGTTTTAGGTGAACAATTCATTGTTTGTGATCATTGCTATCAATTTAATACTAGAGCAATATCGCTTAAATAATTATTATTATTTTACTTGACCATGTAGAAAAAAAGAAGTGATCACAAAGAAGGGAGGTAGTTAATTTCTTGGAGGATTTGATGATGTAAGTCTTGTCATGTTTTATGGTTCTAGAATGCCACCATAGAATGGTACTTTTGGTAAACAATGTCATGATGAGTGGACAATGGAGATCATTCATCGTCATTGGACTTCCATAAAATAAGGCTTATAGATGGATGCAAGCATCAAAGGGTACAAACTTTCTTAAACAAGTAGTGAAGTTGGTCATTATAGAAGGCATTTTATGAGTTAACACTCTTATTTGTCATAACTTTGATAATGAGAAGAAAATATAATACTCTTATTTATATCACAATTTATATAACAATGACTTTTATCCACATTGTAAACCATATATAGGTTGGTAGAGAGAATAATTCAAAATAAGGGTTTTGTTCATTTTCCCTTGAATAATATGATACTCATATCTTTTGAAACCATATATAACTAATGTAAAGAAGATGTGTAATTTTTTTTAATATTATAATATAAATATATAATGTTCTTGTGATCATTATTTATTCATAAAAAGACAAAAAAAATTTGGAAAAATCACAAGACCACTAACTCCATAAAATACTCCTTAAAAATTTGAGCAGCTATTGGTAAACAAAATTAACTAAGGACCTACATGACACTATGATCTTATATTTGCATCACTTTAATCAACAAAAGTCACTGAGTCCCTTTACCTATATGTATTGTTAGTGCTTGTCAATTTCAGTTAAATTTCTTAAATTTCAATGTGAACTCAATTAAACTTGAGAGCCACTTTGATTAAATATTTTTGCTGGAGTTATCCAATTTCTATTGAATAATTGTCCTATTTACAATAGTCAATATTTACTTGAGCTAATGTTGCTATTGAATGAAATGATGATTTCTGATTTAGATGTATGCTTATTGAGATTGTTATAATCCACTATATAAAGTGAGATAACTGTAGTCCACTATATAAAAGTTAGAATGGTACAATCTATTATATAGAAGTGAAAATGTAGACATTTATATAATTCAACTATTTGCTAAAAAATAATATTACATTTCGCTATATAAAAAATAAAATAAAATACTTTTGAATATTGAATTAAAGACTGCATAAAGCTGTTATATATTGACTGGCTTTAACTTTGTTAAAATAATTTACAAGAAGAGATTAGCAATCGCAGTAGCAGGTGGATTATTTCTGCTTTGAGAAAGGAATAATTTGGAAGAGTCAATGAATTGTAAAGGTGAGTTCATTATTTTACTTATCTTCACTAGTTTTATCTTTGTTACATTTTCGGCCAATGGGTTGGAAACCCAGAATCACATTGATATACAGGCTTTGCAGGAGTTAAAAAAGTCTGTAAAAGTGGATCCAAGTCTTTGTTTGTCCAATTGGGTAAATGGAAACAATATTTGCAACTGGACTGGAATAAGTTGTGATTGCAATCAAAGGGTTGTGAGTCTCGTTCTCAAATACAGGGGATTGGCTGGCATCATACCCCCTCACTTAGGCAACCTCTCCTTCCTTACCGTGCTCGACCTCTCTCATAATTATTTCTCTGCCAACATTCCCCATGAGCTTGGTAAGCTAGAAAAGCTGCAGTTCATTAAGCTCTATGAAAACAGCTTGCAAGGCCCAATTCCAGTTAGTCTGTCTGCGTGCACAAATCTTTCACAACTCCGATTAGACAATAATTTGTTGAGCGGAGGCATTCCAGCTGAGTTGAGTTTCTTGCATAACCTGAAGAAACTCAATATCTCCTTCAACAATTTGAGTGGTATCATCCCTCAAGGCTTGGCAAATTGCACTGAGCTTCAAAGACTAGATCTTGGGCATAATCTTTTAACAGGCACTATCCCCAGGTCGTTGAGTAACTGCACAAAATTGCGTGTCTTAGCTCTGTACGAGAATGAGCTTGAAGGACCAATTCCATCTGAGATATTCACAAAATCAACCAGACTACAATATCTGGATCTGGATACCAACAAATTCAATGGTAGCATCTCCATGGAGATTGGAAAATTATGGAGACTGAGGGTGATTTTCTTTCCTGACAATAGACTTACAGGAAAGATTCCAGAGGCCCTGGCGAATTGCTCGGCTCTGGAGAGGCTGGTTTTGTCTGCCAATTCCTTGTATGGCACCGTTCCACCAGAATTGGGTTCTCTTACCCGACTGCAGGAACTGTGGTTCTCTAATAATAGCCTTGCAGGATCAATTCATTTTCTCATGAACTATACTGAATTGACGACAATGGCGCTAGGGAGCAACAAGTTTGAAGGTGAAATTCCAGAGGCTATAGGCTCTAAACTACCCAAATTGCAAGAGATGGAATTGAGGGTGAATCAGTTAAGCGGCAGCATTCCAAAATCTCTACGAAATTGTTCGGCGCTCTATTATATTTCAGTAGGAGAAAACAACTTCGAGGGAAATATTTTGCCAAATCTTTTAAACTGGACACAATTGCAGGTGGTTGACGTGACAGTCAACAGGTTCGTGGGCTCTATTCCTACAGATTTTGGCCTAAAGCTCCCAAACTTACAAGTATTCGATGCGGGCGGTAATCAATTTCGTGGGGGTATCCCAAAGTCCCTGGGAAATTGTTCTCAGCTCTCAATTCTTAGTCTCCCTGAAAACCTGCTAAGTGGTGTGGTGCCTCAAGAATTGGGAATGTTATCTGCTCTGCGAAGACTGAAACTTGGATCTAATAGCCTGTCAAACGGACACTGTGCTACAATGTGTTTATTAGATGTACTTTCTAACTGCTCCCTTCTTGAAGTTCTGGGTCTAGAGCTAAACAATTTCAGTGGCAATTTGTCAAGGGGCATAGGAAATCTCTCTCCCAAGCTATCAATATTGCTCTTGGGCGGCAACAACATCACTGGAAACATACCAGAAGAGATTGGGAATCTTACTCAGTTACGCAGTCTCTCTCTCGGTGAAAACAATATAATTGGGCAGGTTCCGAGTGAGTTGGGCCTTCTTACGAATCTACAATTCTTGGAGTTGAACGACAACGAATTGCAAGGCAGCCTTCCATTAGAGTTTAAGATGCTGGTAAAGCTGCAATATCTATTACTTCAGGTGAATCATATTTCTGGAGACATTCCTTCATTTTTGGGTCATCTGCAACAGCTGAGGAAACTTGACTTGAGTCATAACGAGCTCACAGGAAGGATACCGAATGCCATCGGGAAATGCTTCCGCTTGGAGATGATTGACCTCTCATACAACAGCTTCTCAGGAAATATCCCTATGGAGATCACAAGCCTCCATTCTTTAGCCTTTTATCTCAATTTTTCACACAATTCATTGACAGGAAGACTGCTTTCGCTGGGAGGAATGCAACAGATTCAAGCCATAGATATCTCAGCTAATAATCTCTCAGGATCCATCCCTGGCGATATTGGCAGTTGCTCGGGATTGCAATACTTGAACCTTGCCAAAAACAAATTGGAGGGAATGGTGCCAATGTCAATAGGGCAGCTTAAGAGTCTTGAAAGCATTGACATGTCTTTCAATGAGTTATCTGGGCCAGTGCCACGCTCTATTGCAAATCTCACCATGCTCAAACATTTAAATTTCTCATACAACAACTTGAATGGATCAGTCCCAAATCAAGGAGCTTTCATAAACCTAAATGCAACATCATTTTTGGCAAATCCGGGATTATGTGCAGTCTCAGGGTGGTTGAATTTACCAAATTGCACAAGCTCTGAGAGAAAACATGCTGCGTTGAACAAGAACATTGTCTTGGTTGCTTCAATTGGCACTTTCTTCACACTGTGTTGCATTTTGGGGGCATTTTACATTTTCTACAGAAGATTCAAAAGGGCGCCAATGAAAAATAATCTGTTGGGGGAAGGTTTCATGCAGATTTCTAGCCAGGAACTTCTCACAGCAACCCAAGGATTTAGTGCCGCTAATCTGATAGGGAATGGTAGCTTCGGGTCAGTTTACAAAGGGATCTTGTCTGATAACAAGTTGGTGGCTATTAAGTTATTCGACCAGGACCCCCCAAAATTCATTCAAGCATTTCGTCAGGGAATGCAGAGTACTGAAAAAAATTAGGCACCGCAATCTTGTGAAAGTCTTATCCTCTTCCTCTGCTGGGGATCTCAGGGCTCTGGTAATGGAATTCATGTCACAGGGGGAGCCTAGAACAACACCTCCACGTGGATGAAACAGAGTGTAACTTGAGTTTGAAGATGAGAATGAACATAGCACTTGATGTTGCACGCGGGATGGCATATTTACACCACGATTGTTCTCCCTCTGTTGTTCACTGCGACTTGAAGCCCTCAAATGTGTTAATGGATGAAAGCATGACAGCACATGTTGCTGATTTTGGAATTTCCCGTCTATTGACGTCCTCTGTTTCTGCAAGTAGCAGCACATCTAGACTGAAGGGAACTGTGGGCTACCTTGCTCCAGGTAAGGACCCAAACCCGACATTTTTTTCCAAATTTTGTGTTTGTTTTGATTAAGTTTTTCCCTTATATTACTTTTCTTCTTAGCAATGAAATCAGTTTTTAATGTTGCAAGAATATGGATTGGGAGGAGAAGTGAGTACCAAGGGAGATGTTTACAGCTTTGGAATGCTGATCCTTGAAATGGTGACTAAAAAGAGGCCTACTGATGGGATGTTCTCTGAAGGTAACACTTTGCCTAAGTGGGTGAGAAGTGCATTCCCTGAGGCAGTGGAGGGAGTGGTGGATAGAAAGCTGCTGGTTGAACAACGAACTGTAGGAGAGTCCAGTAGTAGCGCTGCACCTGAAACCACCGGTGAAATATTGGAACCCTCTGAGCATGGCAATTGCCTGGTTAGTTTGATTGGAATAGGAGTGCGATGCACAAGTGAGAATGCAGGGGAAAGGCCAACAATGAGAGAGGTGGAAGGAGTGCTGGAAACGATGGTGCATGGCAGGGCATATGGCAAATTGGAAGGGAAATCATCCATTCAAAATCTGTTGAGCGCAGGCAATAGAGAGGGTCATCCAGATGGCAGCACAGATGAAAGTGAAAGTAGTTGAATACAGACTACTAACATGAAGTGAATTTCTTCCACCAGCAAAGTTTTTTCACCTGAAAAAAGTAGTTTTAAAAACAAAATAGTTTTTAGTTTTAAGGACTGTACCTCAAAAGTTGTCTTAGAAAATAGATATTTTATTTAGTCTAGCGTAGTAAAATTGATTTTCATTTAACAAGGTTGTCTGTGTAAACTTTTTGAAAATAGATAAGTACAAGTTAAGATTATGTTTTTGTGATCAAGATTCTACTCTGTAGTTGGAGTCAAAATCATTGATTCATGTTTTTAAAAATATTTAATTTTTTTAAGAGTGAGTGTTCTAAGTTTTAAAAGTTTTTGATAAGTGATTATGTTAACAATGTTTTTGTTTTTTCCTTGTCATAAATACTTTATTTTTAATAAATTATGTCAATAATAACTTTATAAATATATTATGATAAATAATTAAATGTTTTGGAACAATTTGCTATTAAAATTAAGATGGATTTAATTAAATTGTTAGTGTTCTAATTATTTAAATTTATAAAAGATATATTATATTTATACATATTATTTTATTTTAGATAGTTTTCAAAAGTCTATTGTATTTTTAAATATTCTTATTATTAGCTCACTATGTTAATTTGACGTTGTGTTGAATGATTGTTTTTTAAAAAATAGAGTTAAATTAAAGTACTAAAAATTTAAACTAATTGAAATATCACCAAAAAAAAAGAACAAAAAAAAAGTGCACATGGGATAGATTTTTATCTAACCTCAAAGGTTGGGCCAAAGGTGCACATTATGCATACTTTCATCTAAAATGATTATTTTAAAAATTTAAAATTCTATTTAACATTTTTATAAATAAATGACACAATATTCACAAAAGAAAAGGAGGTTGCTAATGATGAATACCCACAAAGACTAACTCGTATATGTCCAAAACAAAGACAAAAGAACATTAAAAGGGTAAGCCAAAAATTATAAACAACTAAAGCAAAATGAAAAAAGAGGGAGATCATCATCATTTAGATTGTCCCAAACATTTTTAATGGCAACAACATGGATTAGATCTAGGGCAGTTTGTTATCATTATATAATAATTTTTTTAGTCTATAGTTTGTTGTTGATGTTTGTTTCTCTTATGATACAAAAGCATAGATGTTATGATCCAAAATATTGTATATTTGT
Source organism: Chamaecyparis obtusa (assembly GCA_027943335.1). Lineage (NCBI taxonomy): Eukaryota > Viridiplantae > Streptophyta > Pinopsida > Cupressales > Cupressaceae > Chamaecyparis > Chamaecyparis obtusa. Next base: position 4,205 of record BSBK01000286.1, on the reverse strand, counting down.
TTTATACTAATGTTGTGGGTAGTTTGTTTATATAGTTATTTATAGGTATACGAAATTTTATTCAAATAATTGAAAATAAATGGTTTAATAAATTCATATTTCTTGTGTTTGTGTTGGGAATATGAAGGCCGACAATCACACGACTTTACGTCTTCTCGTTTCTTAATTTGATAGTTGTATGCATTTGTATAAATGGTTATGTATAGACTATGAATGATGTAGTATTGGTGTAATGTTAATAGAGATAATTCCCTGCTTTGAGAGTGGATGTGGTCAAATTTGGTGAACCACTATAATTTGTTGTGTTATGTATTTTGTTTATATATATCTATTGATGTCTTAATATGTTTTATTACTCGTATTTGCTAGTTTATAACTTACAATTGATATCCAAGCTTGATTAAAGCCAAGGAGTAGATATGGAAGATGGAGATGTTTTTCTTTTAACTAAAACAAAAATTACTGTAAAATGTTTGGGTGCTCTAGAGCATCATTTCAGACTACTTAGCATAGGGAGTTTTTCTTAACTTTTCAAAGTGAAAATTTTGATAAGGTCATTCTTACAAATGATAAATGTCTAATATTGTTGGAAAAGGATATGTTTTGTTGAAACTAATGAATGAAAATACTTGGTTGCTACAGGATGTTTGGTAGGTTTCTCAACTTAAAAATAATTCAATTTCAGTTGGGCAATTGATCTCTCAAAGATTTAATGGCAGATTTGAATCTAATAAATGAAAGGTTACTAATTTATAGGTAAATATTATCTTTGATTTTTATTTATTTCTACATGTATAGTTTTATTCTCAACATTAAAATCAACTTTTACAAATATAGATTGAGAAGACAACTTACTATCAAGGAAGAGATTTGCAACTTTGGGATGGTCGTCTTTAATAATTTGGTAACTAAAGATGGGCAAACTCACGAAATTAAATATTTTATGGAGATAATAGTTTTCTTAGATGGGTGAGAACATTAAATTACTGCTATTTTTTATATGAAGGGAATTATAAGTTTGGTGTCCATTGAATTCTTTCATTAAATAAGATTTTTCTATAATTTATTGTTGGTTAATTAGATGATTAGATCAATTATATTTACCATCTCAATGATATTATAGGTTTCTTGAGATTTAGTTTATATTATGGATTAATAAATGCTCAACACCAATTAATTAGTGGAATCTTAAAAAATAATTTTAGATTAAATTATTACTCCCAAATGTATTAGTATTGTATATTTTATTATTTTCTATTTCAAGACATATAATTAACCTTGTTAAATTATATAACTAATTATAAATTTATGGCACTATTACATTTGAATTTTTCAAGGTCCCTCTCTTAATACCATTAATTACCAATTTTTCTTTTTTTTTTTAATAGGATTTTACAATGATCAAATAGTTGAAAAATATTAAAACCTAAGAAAATAATCGAGTATAAATACCTTGATTTATATTGAGGATCATTCATTGATGGTTGATCTTTGAGCCTATCATGAATCTAGTAGGCTAGCAACATACAATTCTATTACACATTTGCTACAATTTACACCAATATAATAGTGAAAATAATAATGATATAAGAATTATACAAAGGAAAAGAGTATCTTAGTTTTTTTTTATATTTTTTTATATTCCATCATTTTGTGTGGTTGTCTAAAATCTATTATTTCTACCTATGATTTTGATTGATTTGGTACCATTTAACCCCAAACTAAAATTAACATTTATAAAAGAATAAAATATTTTCTCAACCAACTCTCACATTTGAGGATATCAATTCGTTTATTAGGTTGCAGATCACAAGTGGCCATAGTCTAGGTTATGATGCCACATGCAAGATTGACCTAGTCCAAGGTTACAAGTGTGTGATTGAATCATATTTTTAAATGTAAATTTAGTTCTAGCCCTAGGATAGCTTAATTTAAAATAGCTATTGCTCACTAACTTCCATGCTAAAACTTTCAAATTATCAACCTAGAACATGAATAAAATGGCATAACCATTAGGTCATTTCAATTATATCTAATTTTTCATGATTAACCTACACCATAAAATGACTCACTAATAGTGCCTTTCTTATACGGGTTAAAAGTGCATGCATTGCACTTTTACCCTTCACTGTACATCACTTTTTATGTGGGCCTTGAGTACATTTTCGTAACATATGATTTTTATTGATTTGATGCTCTCATTGACCGTAAACTCAAATTGACATTTAGAAACAAATTTTGTAACCTCTACTTAATTAGTTTTCATTTATCAAAATATTAATTCTTGTACTATGTTTAAAAGAGGTTGGTGTATCTTTTTACCTTGTTTAAAGCCATGTGTGATAGATCAACTTATATTTTCAAAATTTAAATTTAATTATCACACAGTTGACCTAGCTAATTATCATTTGTTTCTCATTGATTTCTATGCCAACACTTTCAAATTGGACACATAGGACTGTTGAAAATATGTATTTTTGTTGTCATGTGATGTCACACTTGGTGTCATTCATTTCAACTAAGGTCTAGAAGTTTGATTTTAATTGTCTAGTTGTTGGTTCCAAAGTAATGTTATAACACAATATTCTATAAGTTTTGACTATCGTGTATGGAGGTTGATGGTGATGATATATCTAGATGATTGATGTTTATTCTAGAGCATTGAAGTAGTATTCTTGTGTCTACATCAAAATTCTATGTATGATTATTTTGGCAATCACTTTGACATATACAATGTATTTTTAATATGGTCTGAATTGTTCCACATTTATTCATCTTATCTTATAATTCTAGTATGGTGTTGATAGATGTAAAAGGATAATCTTAGGTTTTAAGTTCCTATTCATTTTGCAATTGATTTGGTGATGAATTATGTGTCGATTTATGTAGTGACAATGTATTTATTTGATGGAATGATTTATGTATTCTTCTTACTTTGAGGATTTGGTGTTGTGGTTCTTATATATAGTTTTGTTGATGTTAGGAGATGCTATGTTATGCATCTGCAAGTGTTGTAGAGATCTACATCATATTTTTTAGTTTATTTGTCATCAACTTTATCTTTTGGAGCCAACTTCAGTCATTTGGGTTAGTGTGTTAGCATGCAAAGTTGAAGGAAATGATTTGGATGTGTTAGGAGGGTGTGCCAACATAGTCTGATGCTTCACACATTTTGTTTCCCTTACACATTGTAACATTAAAGAAATTATTTTGGGCCAACTGTATATGTTCTACACATTACATCTAATTAGGCTAACCTAATTTATTATTTGTTGCAAATGATATATAAGGGGTGATATCATTTGGAGGATTGAATTATTTGAATAAGGTGTTGTGTATGGTGTCTGATATAAGTACAAAGGTTTGCAAGTGTAGATGATCAATAATCAAGTTAGTTTTAGATGTTTAGATAGTGAAATATAATTAACATTCTACTATATGTGTTTCACTTCAATTGAACAAAGTTTATAATTTCTTATAGTCAAAACATACTATATCTTGCCTTGAATAAGTGATCTTTGATATTTGAAAGTCCATGTTATCTTTCCCTAAGGTTGTGTGCCTTAGCTTGTAAATCCAAATCAAGAGCAATGAGGACTTCTTGGCCAAGAGTGTAAAGTATTGTAATTAGTTTTCATATAGTCAGTTAGTTTTCCATGTAAAAAATATTGCTCTTTTTGTCCGTTTCATATTTTGTTTTCTATTCTTTACTTCTACACATGTGATAAATGAAATGAATAGTTAATTGTAGACACAAAAATTTGTCCACTACCCTCATCCTAGCCAATTAAATAAATATTCATTATTTATTTAATCCCTTATCCCTAATTAAATAAATTTATATTTATTTAATTAAAATTAGCCTTATCCTATCTTTAATTAAATACATTCACATTTATTTAATTAGAATCCTCTTATCCTCTATCCTTAATTAAATGAATTTACTTTTATTCAATCCTATCCCATCCCTAGAGTTAATTAATCCCTAATTAATTAAACTAACCTAGCCTATTTTCCCTCACCCACTTGCATCTTAACCCTTCATTAATTAAGTAAATGACTTTATTTATTTAATTTTCCACTTGGATTAAATATCAATATTTAATTCTATTTGAGCACATGGCTCCTAACTTTAACCATCACCTAACCTCACTTCCATAACCTAACCCATCCTCCTAACTCAAACCAACCCACTTGTCAACTAA